>JAMBLF010000809.1:0-186097 GCA_030578115.1 Leucoptera coffeella
ACAACTCAATATTTTCTATGTTTTATTCACAATATTTAGATTGTTCTATTGAGGAGATTTTAATTTATATTGTCTTCTACGATAGAAGTATTGTCTATGTATTATACATTATGTTTAAGTACAGAATTTTTTGTGTTTGTTTTGAAGTACCTAGTATATAAAATAGCAACAAAGAATTCGAAGAAACTTTTACTTGTAAACAATTTATTTACTTAAAGTTTTTAATTAACAAGCTATAACTTACCTTTAGTTAATTAGTACTACAATATCAATTAACTAAGAAGAAGACAAATTTTTCTGCTCAGTTCATGATTCAAAATTTCTATATCATACAAAAATAATGAACATATGGACACAATTTCGCTTCAATATAAACACACAGGAACACGTATATGACTTAATATTAAATTTTGAATTAATATTGTCACTTATAATAAGTAATTTCATGAATTAACATGAAATAACTAATTTATCTGTGAGGTGTTTTTAACTTTTTATGTTTTTTTTTGCCGCTACGCTATTCTGTTTGTCAAAATGATTTGTCAGTCATTTAAGCCGCGGTTCCATTATGCAAGTGCTTGCATGTACATCATACATACGGATAACGCCTGATTCCCTATAGAGAGGTAGGCAGAGATTGCGGATCCCCATTTGTCCCGATTAAGACAGACCCCTTTCGATTCATTACACTTGTGGCGAACAGCTTAGCTGGATACTTCATATATCATATATCATTCATATATATATCCTTCAAGGATATTCCTGAAAAAGACTATCGTCCTTTAAGGATATTCCTGAAAAAGACTATCGTCCTTCAAGGATATTCCTGAAAAAGACTATCGTCCTTCAAGAATATTCGTAAAAAGGACTATCGTCCTTCAAGGATATTCCAGAAAAAACTATCGTCCTTCAAGGATATTCCTGAAAAGGACTGTCGTCCTTCAAGGATATTCCTGAAAAAAGACTATCGTCCTTTAAGGATATTCCTGAAAAAGACTATCGTCCATCAAGGATAATTCTAATAAGGACTGTCGTCTTTAAAACGTAGTCCTGAAAAGGACTATCATCCTTCAAGGATATTCCTGAAAAGTACTGTCGTCCTTAAAACGTAGTCCTGAAAAGGACTATCGTCCTTCAAGGATATTCCTGAAAAGGACTGTCGTCCTTCAAGGATATTCCTGAAAAAGACTATCGTCCTTCAAGGATATTCCTGAAAAAGACTATCGTCCTTCAAGGATATTCCTGAAAAAGACTATCGTCCTTCAAGGATATTCCTAATAAGGACTGTCGTCCTTAAAACGTAGTCCTGAAAAGGACTATCATCCTTCAAGGATATTCCTGAAAAGTACTGTCGTCCTTAAAACGTAGTCCTGAAAAGGACTATCATCCTTCAAGGATATTCCTGAAAAAGACTATCGTCCTTCAAGGATATTCCTAATAAGGACTGTCGTCCTTAAAACGTAGTCCTGAAAAGGACTATCATCCTTCAAGGATATTCCTGAAAAACACTATCGTCCTTCAAGGATATTCCTGAAAAGGGACTATTGTCCTTCAAGGATATTCCTAATAAGGACTGTCGTCCTTAAAACGTAGTCCTGAAAAGGACTATCATCCTTCAAGGATATTCCTGAAAAGTACTGTCGTCCTTAAAACGTAGTCCTGAAAAGGACTATCGTCCTTCAAGGATATTCCTGAAAAAGACTATCGTCCTTCAAGGATATTCCTAATAAGGACTGTCGTCCTTAAAACGTAGTCCTGAAAAGGACTATCGTCCTTCAAGGATATTCCTGAAAGACTATCGTCCTTCAAGGATATTCCTGAACAAAACTATCGTCCTTCAAGGATATTCCTGAAAAGGACTGTCGTCCTTAAAACGTAGTCCTGAAAAGGACTATCATACTTCAAGGATATTCCTGAAAAAGACTATCGTCCTTCAAGGATATTCCTGAAAAGGACTATCGTCCTTCAAGGATATTCCTGAAAAGGACTGTCGTCCTTGAAACGTAGTCCTAGAAAGGACTATCATCCTTCAAGGATATTCTTGAAAAAGACTATCGTCCTTCAAGGATATTCCTGAAAAGGACTATCGTCCTTCAAGGATATTCCTGAAAAGGACTGTCGTCCTTCAAGGATATTCCTGAAAAAGACTATCATCCGTCAAGGATATTCCTGAAAAAGACTATCGTCCTTCAAGGATATTCCTGAAAAGGACTGTCGTCCTGTAAACGTAGTCCTGAAAAGGACTATCGTCCTTCAAGGATATTCCTGAAAGACTATCGTCCTTCAAGGATATTCCTGAAAAGTACTGTCGTCCTTAAAACGTAGTCCTGAAAAGGACTATCATCCTTCAAGGATATTCCTGAAAAAGACTATCGTCCTTCAAGGATATTCCTGAAAAGGACTATCGTCCTTCAAGGATATTCCTGAAAAAGACTATCGTCCTTTAAGCATATTCCTGAAAAAGACTATCGTCCTTCAAGGATATTCCTGAAAAAGACTATCGTCCTTCAAGGATATTCCTGAAAAGGACTGTCGTCCTTCAAGGATATTCCTGAAAAAGACTATCGTCCTTTAAGGATATTCCTGAAAAAGACTATCGTCCATCAAGGATAATTCTAATAAGGACTGTCGTCTTTAAAACGTAGTCCTGAAAAGGACTATCATCCTTCAAGGATATTCCTGAAAAGTACTGTCGTCCTTAAAACGTAGTCCTGAAAAGGACTATCGTCCTTCAAGGATATTCCTGAAAAGGACTGCCGTCCTTCAAGGATATTCCTGAAAAAGACTATTGTCCTTCAAGGATATTCCTGAAAAAGACTATCGTCCTTCAAGGATATTCCTGAAAAAGACTATCGTCCTTCAAGGATATTCCTAATAAGGACTGTCGTCCTTAAAACGTAGTCCTGAAAAGGACTATCATCCTTCAAGGATATTCCTGAAAAGTACTGTCGTCCTTAAAACGTAGTCCTGAAAAGGACTATCGTCCTTCAAGGATATTCCTGAAAAAGACTATCGTCCTTCAAGGATATTCCTAATAAGGACTGTCGTCCTTAAAACGTAGTCCTGAAAAGGACTATCATCCTTCAAGGATATTCCTGAAAAACTATCGTCCTTCAAGGATATTCCTGAAAAGGACTATTGTCCTTCAAGGATATTCCTAATAAGGACTGTCGTCCTTAAAACGTAGTCCTGAAAAGGACTATCATCCTTCAAGGATATTCCTGAAAAGTACTGTCGTCCTTAAAACGTAGTCCTGAAAAGGACTATCGTCCTTCAAGGATATTCCTGAAAAAGACTATCGTCCTTCAAGGATATTCCTAATAAGGACTGTCGTCCTTAAAACGTAGTCCTGAAAAGGACTATCGTCCTTCAAGGATATTCCTGAAAGACTATCGTCCTTCAAGGATATTCCTGAACAAAACTATCGTCCTTCAAGGATATTCCTGAAAAGGACTGTCGTCCTTAAAACGTAGTCCTGAAAAGGACTATCATACTTCAAGGATATTCCTGAAAAAGACTATCGTCCTTCAAGGATATTCCTGAAAAGGACTATCGTCCTTCAAGGATATTCCTGAAAAGGACTGTCGTCCTTGAAACGTAGTCCTAGAAAGGACTATCATCCTTCAAGGATATTCTTGAAAAAGACTATCGTCCTTCAAGGATATTCCTGAAAAGGACTATCGTCCTTCAAGGATATTCCTGAAAAGGACTGTCGTCCTTCAAGGATATTCCTGAAAAAGACTATCATCCGTCAAGGATATTCCTGAAAAAGACTATCGTCCTTCAAGGATATTCCTGAAAAGGACTGTCGTCCTGTAAACGTAGTCCTGAAAAGGACTATCGTCCTTCAAGGATATTCCTGAAAGACTATCGTCCTTCAAGGATATTCCTGAAAAGTACTGTCGTCCTTAAAACGTAGTCCTTAAAAGGACTATCGTCCTTCAAGGATATTCCTGAAAAAGACTATCGTCCTTCAAGGATATTCCTGAAAAGGACTATCGTCCTTCAAGGATATTCCTGAAAAAGACTATCGTCCTTTAAGCATATTCCTGAAAAAGACTATCGTCCTTCAAGGATATTCCTGAAAAAGACTATCGTCCTTCAAGGATATTCCTGAAAAGGACTGTCGTCCTTAAAACGTAGTCCTGAAAAGGACTATCGTCCTTCAAGGATATTCCTGAAAAAGACTATCGTCCTTCAAGGATATTCCTGAAAAAGACTATCGTCCTTTAAGGATATTCCTGAAAAAGACTATCGTCCTTCAAGGATATTCCTAATAAGGACTGTCGTCCTTAAAACGTAGTCCTGAAAAGGACTATCGTCCTTCAAGGATATTCCTGAAAGACTATCGTCCTTCAAGGATATTCCTGAACAAAACTATCGTCGTTCAAGGATATTCCTGAAAAGTACTGTCGTCCTTAAAACGTAGTCCTTAAAAGGACTATCGTCCTTCAAGGATATTCATGGAAAAAACTATCGTCCTTCAAGGATATTCCTGAAAAGGACTGTCGTCCTTAAAACGTAGTCCTGAAAAGGACTATCATCCTTCAAGGATATTCCTGAAAAAGACTATCGTGCTTCAAGGATATTACTGAAAAGGACTATAGTCCTTCAAGGATATTCCTGAAAAGGACTATCGTCCTTCAAGGATATTCCTGAAAAAGACTATCGTCGTTCAAAGATATTCCTAAAAAGGACTATCGTCCTTCAAGGATATTCCTGAAAAAGACTATCGTCGTTCAAAGATATTCCTAAAAAGGACTATCGTCCTTCCAGGATATTCCTGAAAAAGACTATCGTCCTTCAAGGATATTCCTGAAAAAGACTATCGTCCTTCAAGGATATTCCTAATAAGGACTGTCGTCCTTCAAGGATATTCCTGAAAAAGACTATCGTCCTTCAAGGATATTCCTGAAAAGGACTGTCGTCCTTAAAACGTAGTCCTGAAAAGGACTATCATCCTTCAAGGATATTCCGGAAAAAGACTATCGTCCTTCAAGGATATTCCTGAAAAAGACTATCGTCCTTTAAGGATATTCCTAAAAAAGACTATCGTCCATCAAGGATATTCCTAATAAGGACTGTCGTCCTTAAAACGTAGTCCTGAAAAGGACTATCATCCTTCAAGGATATTCCGGAAAAAGACTATCGTCCTTTAAGGATATTCCTAAAAAAGACTATCGTCCATCAAGGATATTCCTAATAAGGACTGTCGTCCTTAAAACGTAGTCCTGAAAAGGACTATCATCCTTCAAGGATATTCCGGAAAAAGACTATCGTGCTTCAAGGATATTACTGAAAAAGACTAGAGTCCTTCAAGGATATTCCTGAAAAGGACTATCGTCCTTCAAGGATATTCCTGAAAAAGACTATCGTCCTTCAAGGATATTCCTGAAAAGGACTGTCGTCCTGTAAACGTAGTCCTGAAAAGGACTATCATCCTTCAAGGATATTCCTGAAAAAGACTATCGTCCTTTAAGGATATTCCTGAAAAAGACTATCGTCCTTCAAGGATATTCCTGAAAAGGACTGTCGTCCTTAAAACGTAGTCCTGAAAAGGACTATCATCCTTCAAGGATATTCCGGAAAAAGACTATCGTCCTTCAAGGATATTCCTGAAAAAGACTATCGTCCTTTAAGGATATTCCTAAAAAAGACTATCGTCCATCAAGGATATTCCTAATAAGGACTGTCGTCCTTAAAACGTAGTCCTGAAAAGGACTATCGTCCTTCAAGGATATTCCTAATAAGGACTGTCGTCCTTAAAACGTAGTCCTGAAAAGGACTATCATCCTTCAAGGATATTCCGGAAAAAGACTACCGTCCTTCAAGGGTATTCCTGAAAAGGACTATCGTCCTTCAAGTATATTCCTGAAAAAGACTATCGTCCTTTAAGCATATTCCTGAAAAAGACTATCGTCCTTCAAGGATATTCCTGAAAAAGACTATCGTCCTTCAAGGATATTCCTGAAAAGGACTGTCGTCCTTAAAACGTAGTCCTGAAAAGGACTATCATCCTTAAAGGATATTCCTGAAAAGTACTGTCGTCCTTAAAACGTAGTCCTGAAAAGGACTATCGTCCTTCAAGGATATTCCTGAAAAAGACTATCGTCCTTCAAGGATATTCCTGAAAAAGATTATCGTCCTTTAAGGATATTCCTGAAAAAGACTATCGTCCTTCAAGGATATTCCTAATAAGGACTGTCGTCCTTAAAACGTAGTCCTGAAAAGGACTATCGTCCTTCAAGGATATTCCTGAAAGACTATCGTCCTTCAAGGATATTCCTGAAAAGTACTGTCGTCCTTAAAACGTAGTCCTTAAAAGGACTATCGTCCTTCAAGGATATTCCTGAAAAAGACTATCGTCCTTCAAGGATATTCCTGAAAAGGACTATCGTCCTTCAAGGATATTCCTGAAAAAGACTATCGTCCTTTAAGCATATTCCTGAAAAAGACTATCGTCCTTCAAGGATATTCCTGAAAAAGACTATCGTCCTTCAAGGATATTCCTGAAAAGGACTGTCGTCCTTAAAACGTAGTCCTGAAAAGGACTATCGTCCTTCACGGATATTCCTGAAAAAGACTATCGTCCTTCAAGGATATTCCTGAAAAAGATTATCGTCCTTTAAGGATATTCCTGAAAAAGACTATCGTCCTTCAAGGATATTCCTAATAAGGACTGTCGTCCTTAAAACGTAGTCCTGAAAAGGACTATCGTCCTTCAAGGATATTCCTGAAAGACTATCGTCCTTCAAGGATATTCCTGAACAAAACTATCGTCGTTCAAGGATATTCCTGAAAAGTACTGTCGTCCTTAAAACGTAGTCCTTAAAAGGACTATCGTCCTTCAAGGATATTCCTGAAAAAGACTATCGTCCTTCAAGGATATTCCTGAAAAAGACTATCATCCTTCAAGGATATTCCTGAAAAAGACTATCGTCCTTCAAGGATATTCCTGAAAAGGACTGTCGTCCTGTAAACGTAGTCCTGAAAAGGACTATCATCCTTCAAGGATATTCCTAAAAAGGACTATCGTCCTTCAAGGATATTCCTGAAAAGGACTGTCGTCCTTCAAGGATATTCCTGAAAAGGACTTTCGTCCTTCAAGGATATTCCTGAAAAAGACTATCGTCCTTTAAGGATATTCCTGAAAAAGACTATCGTCCTTCAAGGATATTCCTAATAAGGACTGTCGTCCTTAAAACGTAGTCCTGAAAAGGACTATCGTCCTTCAAGGATATTCCTGAAAGACTATCGTCCTTCAAGGATATTCCTGAACAAAACTATCGTCGTTCAAGGATATTCCTGAAAAGTACTGTCGTCCTTAAAACGTAGTCCTTAAAAGGACTATCGTCCTTCAAGGATATTCCTGAAAAAGACTATCGTCCTTCAAGGATATTCCTGAAAAAGACTATCATCCTTCAAGGATATTCCTGAAAAAGACTATCGTCCTTCAAGGATATTCCTGAAAAGGACTGTCGTCCTGTAAACGTAGTCCTGAAAAGGACTATCATCCTTCAAGGATATTCCTAAAAAGGACTATCGTCCTTCAAGGATATTCCTGAAAAAGACTATCGTCCTTCAAGGATATTCCTGAAAAAGACTATCGTCCTTCAAGGATATTCCTGAAAAAGACTATCGTCCTTCAAGGATATTCCTGAAAAGGACTGTCGTCCTTAAAACGTAGTCCTGAAAAGGACTATCATCCTTCAAGGATATTCCTGAAAAGTACTGTCGTCCTTAAAACGTAGTCCTGAAAAGGACTATCGTCCTTCAAGGATATTCCTGAAAAAGACTATCGTCCTTTAAGGATATCATTGAAAAAGACTATCGTCCTTCAAGGATATTCCTAATAAGGACTGTCGTCCTTAAAACGTAGTCCTGAAAAGGACTATCGTCCTTCAAGGATATTCCTGAAAGACTATCGTCCTTCAAGGATATTCCTGAACAAAACTATCGTCCTTCAAGGATATTCCTGATAAGTACTGTCGTCCTTAAAACGTAGTCCTGAAAAGGACTATCGTCCTTTAAGGATATTCCTGAAAAAGACTATCGTCCTTCAAGGATATTCCTGAAAAGGACTGTCGTCCTGTAAACGTGGTCCTGAAAAGGACTATCATCCTTCAAGGATATTCCTGAAAAAGACTATCGTCCTTCAAGAATATTCCTGAAAAGGACTATTGTCCTTCAAGGATATTCCTGAAAAGTACTGTCGTCCTTAAAACGTAGTCCTGAAAAGGACTATCATCCTTCAAGGATATTCCTGAAAAGTACTGTCGTCCTTAAAACGTAGTCCTGAAAAGGACTATCGTCCTTCAAGGATATTCCTGAAAAAGACTATCGTCCTTTAAGGATATCATTGAAAAAGACTATCGTCCTTCAAGGATATTCCTAATAAGGACTGTCGTCCTTAAAACGTAGTCCTGAAAAGGACTATCGTCCTTCAAGGATATTCCTGAAAAACTATCGTCCTTCAAGGATATTCCTGGAAAAAACTATCGTCCTTCAAGGATATTCCTGAAAAGGACTGTCGTCCTTAAAACGTAGTCCTGAAAAGGACTATCATCCTTCAAGGATATTCCTGAAAAACTATCGTCCTTCAAGGATATTCCTGAAAAGTACTGTCGTCCTTAAAACATAGTCCTGAAAAGGACTATCATCCTTCAAGGATATTCCTGAAAAACTATCGTCCTTCAAGGATATTCCTGGAAAATACTATCGTGCTTCAAGGATATTACTGAAAAGGACTATAGTCCTTCAAGGATATTCCTGAAAAGGACTATCGTCCTTCAAGGATATTCCTGAAAAAGACTATCGTCCTTCAAGGATATTCCTAATAAGGACTGTCGTCCTTAAAACGTAGTCCTGAAAAGGACTATCATCCTTCAAGGATATTCCGGAAAAAGATTATCGTGCTTCAAGGATATTCCTGAAAAAGACTATCATCCTTCAAGGATATTCCTGAAAAAGACTATCGTCCTTCAAGGATATTCCTGAAAAAGACTATCATCCTTCAAGGATATTCCTGAAAAAGACTATCGTCCTTCAAGGATATTCCTGAAAAGGACTGTCGTCCTGTAAACGTAGTCCTGAAAAGGACTATCATCCTTCAAGGATATTGCTTAAAAAGACTATCGTCCTTCAAGGATATTCCTGAAAAGGACTATCGTCCTTCAAGGATATTCCTGAAATAGTCTATCGTCCTTTAAGCATATTCCTGAAAAAGACTATCGTCCTTCAAGGATATTCCTGAGAAAGACTATCGTCCTTTAAGGATATTCCTGAAAAAGACTATCGTCCTTCAAGGATATTCCTAATAAGGACTGTCGTCCTTAAAACGTAGTCCTGAAAAGGACTATCGTCCTTCAAGGATATTCCTGAAAGACTATCGTCCTTCAAGGATATTCCTGAACAAAACTATCGTCCTTCAAGGATATTCCTGAAAAGTACTGTCGTCCTTAAAACGTAGTCCTGAAAAGGACTATCATCCTTCAAGGATATTCCGGAAAAAGATTATCGTGCTTCAAGGATATTACTGAAAAAGACTAGAGTCCTTCAAGGATATTCCTGAAAAGGACTATCGTCCTTCAAGGATATTCCTGAAAAAGACTATCGTCCTTCAAGTATATTCCTGAAAAAGACTATCGTCCTTCAAGGATATTCCTGAAAAAGACTATCATCCTTCAAGGATATTCCTGAAAAAGACTATCGTCCTTTAAGGATATTCCTGAAAAAGACTATCGTCCTTCAAGGATATTCCTAATAAGGACTGTCGTCCTTAAAACGTAGTCCTGAAAAGGACTATCGTCGTTCAAAGATATTCCTAAAAAGGACTATCGTCCTTCAAGGATATTCCTGAAAAAGACTATCGTCCTTTAAGGATATTCCTGAAAAAGACTATCGTCCTTTAAGCATATTCCTGAAAAAGACTATCGTCCTTCAAGGATATTCCTGAAAAAGACTATCGTCCTTCAAGGATATTCCTGAAAAGGACTGTCGTCCTTAAAACGTAGTCCTGAAAAGGACTATCGTCCTTAAAACATAGTCCTGAAAAGGACTATCATCCTTCAAGGATATTCCTGAAAAACTATCGTCCTTCAAGGATATTCCTGGAAAAAACTATCGTCCTTCAAGGATATTCCTGAAAAGGACTGTCGTCCTTAAAACGTAGTCCTGAAAAGGACTATCATCCTTCAAGGATATTCCTGAAAAACTATCGTCCTTCAAGGATATTCTTGAAAAGTACTGTCGTCCTTAAAACATAGTCCTGAAAAGGACTATCATCCTTCAAGGATATTCCTGAAAAACTATCGTCCTTCAAGGATATTCCTGGAAAATACTATCGTGCTTCAAGGATATTACTGAAAAGGACTATAGTCCTTCAAGGATATTCCTGAAAAGGACTATCGTCCTTCAAGGATATTCCTGAAAAAGACTATCGTCCTTCAAGGATATTCCTAATAAGGACTGTCGTCCTTAAAACGTAGTCCTGAAAAGGACTATCATCCTTCAAGGATATTCCGGAAAAAGATTATCGTGCTTCAAGGATATTCCTGAAAAAGACTATCATCCTTCAAGGATATTCCTGAAAAAGACTATCGTCCTTCAAGGATATTCCTGAAAAAGACTGTCATCCTTCAAGGATATTCCTGAAAAAGACTATCGTCCTTCAAGGATATTCCTGAAAAGGACTGTCGTCCTGTAAACGTAGTCCTGAAAAGGACTATCATCCTTCAAGGATATTGCTTAAAAAGACTATCGTCCTTCAAGGATATTCCTGAAAAGGACTATCGTCCTTCAAGGATATTCCTGAAATAGTCTATCGTCCTTTAAGCATATTCCTGAAAAAGACTATCGTCCTTCAAGGATATTCCTGAGAAAGACTATCGTCCTTTAAGGATATTCCTGAAAAAGACTGTCGTCCTTCAAGGATATTCCTAATAAGGACTGTCGTCCTTAAAACGTAGTCCTGAAAAGGACTATCGTCCTTCAAGGATATTCCTGAAAGACTATCGTCCTTCAAGGATATTCCTGAACAAAACTATCGTCCTTCAAGGATATTCCTGAAAAGTACTGTCGTCCTTAAAACTTCGTCCTGAAAAGGACTATCATCCTTCAAGGATATTCCGGAAAAAGATTATCGTGCTTCAAGGATATTACTGAAAAAGACTAGAGTCCTTCAAGGATATTCCTGAAAAGGACTATCGTCCTTCAAGGATATTCCTGAAAAAGACTATCGTCCTTCAAGGATATTCCTGAAAAGGACTATGGCCCTTCAAGTATATTCCTGAAAAGGACTATGGCCCTTCAAGGATATTCCTGAGAAATACTATCGTCCTTTAAGCATATTCCTGAAAAAGGCTATCGTCCTTCAAGGATATTCCTGAAAAGGACTATCGTCCTTCAAGGATATTCCTGAAAAGGACTGTCGTCCTTAAAACGTAGTACTGAAAAGGACTATCGTCCTTCAAGGATATTCCTAAAAAAGACTATCGTCCTTCAAGGATATTCCTGAAAAGGACTATCATCCTTCAAGGATATTCCTGAAAAGAACTGTCGTCCTTAAAACGTAGTCCTGAAAAGGACTATCGTCCTTCAAGGATATTCCTGAAAAGGACTATCATCCTTCAAGAATATTCCTGAAAAGTACTGTCGTCCTTAAAACGTAGTCTTGAAAAGGACTATCGTCCTTCAAGGATATTCCTAAAAAAGACTATCGTCCTTCAAGGATATTCCTGAAAAGGACTATCATCCTTCAAGGATATTCCTGAAAAGTACTGTCGTCCATAAAACGTAGTCCTGAAAAGGACTATCGTCCTTCAAGGATATTCCTGAAAAAGACTATCGTCCTTCAAGGATATTCCTGAAAAAGACTATCGTCCTTTAAGGATATTCCTGAAAAAGACTATCGTCCTTCAAGGATATTCCTAATAAGGACTGTTGTCCTTAAAACGTAGTCCTGAAAAGGACCATCATTCTTCAAGGATATTCCTGAAAAGTACTGTCGTCCTTAAAAACGTAGTCCTGAAAAGGACTATCATACTTCAAGGATATTCCGGAAAAAGACTATCGTCCTTCAAGGATACTCCTCAAAAGGACTATCGTCCTTCAAGGATATTCCTGAAAAGGACTGTCGTCCTTGAAACGTAGTCCTAGAAAGGACTATCATCCTTCAAGGATATTCCTGAAAAAGACTATCGTCGTTCAAGGATATTCCTGAAAAAGACTATCGTCCTTCAAGGATATTCCTGAAAAGGACTGTCGTCCTTCAAGGATATTCCTGAAAAGGACTTTCGTCCTTCAAGGATATTCCTGAAAAAGACTATCGTCCTTCAAGGATATTCCTGAAAAAGACTATCGTCCTTCAAGGATATTCCTGAAAAGTACTGTCGTCCTTAAAACGTAGTCCTGAAAAGGACTATCGTCCTTCAAGGATATTCCTGAAAAAGACTATCGTCCTTCAAGGATATTCCTAATAAGGACTGTCGTCCTTAAAACGTAGTCCTGAAAAGGACTATCATCCTTCAAGGATATTCCGGAAAAAGATTATCGTGCTTCAAGGATATTCCTGAAAAAGACTATCATCCTTCAAGGATATTCCTGAAAAAGACTATCGTCCTTCAAGGATATTCCTGAAAAAGACTATCATCCTTCAAGGATATTCCTGAACAAAACTATCGTCCTTCAAGGATATTCCTGACAAGGACTGTCGTCCTTAAAACGTAGTCCTGAAAAGGACGATCATACTTCAAGGATATTCCTGAAAAAGACTATCGTCCTTCAAGGATATTCCTGAAAAGGACTATCGTCCTTCAAGGATATTCCTGAAAAGGACTGTCGTCCTTGAAACGTAGTCCTAGAAAGGACTATCATCCTTCAAGGATATTCCTGAAAAAGACTATCGTCCTTCAAGGATATTCCTGAAAAGGACTATCGTCCTTCAAGGATATTCCTGAAAAGGACTGTCGTCCTTCAAGGATATTCCTGAAAAGGACTATCGTCCTTAAAACCTAGTCCTGAAAAGGACTATCATCCTTCAAGGATATTCCTGAAAAGTACTGTCGTCCTTAAAACGTAGTCCTGAAAAGGACTATCATCCTTCAAGGATATTCCTGAAAGACTATCGTCCTTCAAGGATATTCCTGGAAAAAACTATCGTCCTTCAAGGATATTCCTGAAAAGGACTATGTGGCCCTTCAAGTATATTCCTGAATAGGACTATCGTCCTTCAAGTATATTCCTGAAAAGGACTATGGCCCTTCAAGGATATTCCTGAAAAGGACTATCTTCCTTTAAGGATATTCCTGAAAAAGACTATCGTCCTTTAAGCATATTCCTGAAAAAGACTATCGTCCTTCAAGGATATTCCTGAAAAGGACTATCGTCCTTCAAGGATATTCCTGAAAAGGACTGTCGTCCTTAAAACGTAGTCCTGAAAAGGACTATCGTCCTTCAAGGATATTCCTGAAAAAGACTATCGTCCTTCAAGGATATTCCTGAAAAGGACTATCATCCTTCAAGGATATTCCTGAAAAGTACTGTCGTCCTTAAAACGTAGTCCTGAAAAGGACTATCGTCCTTCAAGGATATTCCTGAAAAGGACTATCGTCCTTCAAGGATATTCCTGAAAAGGACTATCATCCTTCAAGGATATTCCTGAAAAGTACTGTCGTCCTTAAAACGTAGTCCTGAAAAGGACTATCGTCCTTCAAGGAAATTCCTGAAAAGGACTTTCGTCCTTCAAGGATATTCCTGAAAAATACTATCGTCCTTCACGGATATTCCTGAAAAGGACTATACTCCTTCAAGGATATTCCTGAAAAGGACTATCGTCCTTTCACCTTTAATTTCATTCTTCAAGGAAATTCCTGAAAAGGACTTTCATCCTTCAAGGATATTCCTGAAAAGGACTATCGTCCTTCACGGATATTCCTGACAAGGACTATACTCCTTCAAGGATATTCCTGAAAAGGACTATCGTCCTTCAAGGATATTCCTGAAAAGGACTATCGTCCTTCAAGGATATTCCTGAAAAGGACTATACTCCTTCAAGGATATTCCTGAAAAGGACTATCGTCCTTCAAGGATATTCCTGAAAAGGACTATCGTCCTTCAAGGATATTCCTGAAAAGGACTATCGTCCTTCAAGGATATTCCTGAAAAAGACTATCGTCCTTCACGGATATTCCTGAAAAGGACTATACTCCTTCAAGGATATTCCTAAAAAGGACTATCGTCCTTTCACCTTAAATTTCATTCTTCAAGGAAATTCCTGAAAAGGACTTTCGTCCTTCAAGGATATTCCTGAAAAGGCTAGTGTCCTTAAAGGATATTCCCGAAAAGGACTATCATCCTTCAAGGATATTCCTGAAAAAGACTATCGTCCTTCACGGATATTCCTGAAAAGGACTATACTCCTTCAAGGATATTCCTAAAAAGGACTATCGTCCTTTCACCTTAAATTTCATTCTTCAAGGAAATTCCTGAAAAGGACTTTCGTCCTTCAAGGATATTCCTGAAAAGGCTAGTGTCCTTAAAGGATATTCCTGAAAAGGACTATCGTCCTTCAAGGATATTCCTGAAAAAGACTATCGTCCTTCACGGATATTCCTGAAAAGGACTATACTCCTTCAAGGATATTCCTAAAAAGGACTATCGTCCTTTCACCTTAAATTTCATTCTTCAAGGAAATTCCTGAAAAGGACTTTCGTCCTTCAAGGATATTCCTGAAAAGGCTAGTGTCCTTAAAGGATATTCCCGAAAAGGACTATCATCCTTCAAGGATATTCCTGAAAAGGACTATCGTCCTTCAAGTATATTCCTGAAAAGGACTATACTCCTTCAAGGAAATTCCTGAAAAGGACTTTCGTCCTTTAAGGATATTCCTGAAAAGGCTAGTGTCCTTAAAGGATATTCCTGAAAAGGCTAGTGTCCTTAAAGGATATTCCTGAAAAGGACTTTCGTCCTTCAAGGATATTCCTGAAAAAGACTATCGTCCTTCACGGATATTCCTGAAAAGGACTATACTCCTTCAAGGATATTCCTGAAAAAGACTATCGTCGTTCAAGGATATTCCTGAAAAAGACTATCATCCTTCAAGGATATTCCTGAAAAGTACTGTCGTCCTTAAAACGTAGTCCTGAAAAGGACTATCGTCCTTCAAGGATATTCCTGAAAAAGACTATCGTCCTTCAAGGATATTCCTAATAAGGACTGTCGTCCTTAAAACGTAGTCCTGAAAAGGACTATCATCCTTCAAGGATATTCCTGAAAAGTACTGTCGTCCTTAAAACGTAGTCCTGAAAAGGACTATCGTCCTTCAAGGATATTCCTGAAAGACTATCGTCCTTCAAGGATATTCCTGAACAAAACTATCGTCCTTCAAGGATATTCCTGAAAAGGACTGTCGTCCTTAAAACGTAGTCCTGAAAAGGACTATCATACTTCAAGGATATTCCTGAAAAAGACTATCGTCCTTCAAGGATATTCCTGAAAAGGACTATCGTCCTTCAAGGATATTCCTGAAAAGGACTGTCGTCCTTGAAACGTAGTCCTAGAAAGGACTATCATCCTTCAAGGATATTCTTGAAAAAGACTATCGTCCTTCAAGGATATTCCTGAAAAGGACTATCGTCCTTCAAGGATATTCCTGAAAAGGACTGTCGTCCTTCAAGGATATTCCTGAAAAAGACTATCATCCGTCAAGGATATTCCTGAAAAAGACTATCGTCCTTCAAGGATATTCCTGAAAAGGACTGTCGTCCTGTAAACGTAGTCCTGAAAAGGACTATCGTCCTTCAAGGATATTCCTGAAAGACTATCGTCCTTCAAGGATATTCCTGAAAAGTACTGTCGTCCTTAAAACGTAGTCCTGAAAAGGACTATCGTCCTTCAAGGATATTCCTGAAAAAGACTATCGTCCTTCAAGGATATTCCTGAAAAGGACTATCGTCCTTCAAGGATATTCCTGAAAAAGACTATCGTCCTTTAAGCATATTCCTGAAAAAGACTATCGTCCTTCAAGGATATTCCTGAAAAAGACTATCGTCCTTCAAGGATATTCCTGAAAAGGACTGTCGTCCTTAAAACGTAGTCCTGAAAAGGACTATCGTCCTTCAAGGATATTCCTGAAAAAGACTATCGTCCTTCAAGGATATTCCTGAAAAAGACTATCGTCCTTTAAGGATATTCCTGAAAAAGACTATCGTCCTTCAAGGATATTCCTAATAAGGACTGTCGTCCTTAAAACGTAGTCCTGAAAAGGACTATCGTCCTTCAAGGATATTCCTGAAAGACTATCGTCCTTCAAGGATATTCCTGAACAAAACTATCGTCGTTCAAGGATATTCCTGAAAAGTACTGTCGTCCTTAAAACGTAGTCCTTAAAAGGACTATCGTCCTTCAAGGATATTCATGGAAAAAACTATCGTCCTTCAAGGATATTCCTGAAAAGGACTGTCGTCCTTAAAACGTAGTCCTGAAAAGGACTATCATCCTTCAAGGATATTCCTGAAAAAGACTATCGTGCTTCAAGGATATTACTGAAAAGGACTATAGTCCTTCAAGGATATTCCTGAAAAGGACTATCGTCCTTCAAGGATATTCCTGAAAAAGACTATCGTCGTTCAAAGATATTCCTAAAAAGGACTATCGTCCTTCAAGGATATTCCTGAAAAAGACTATCGTCGTTCAAAGATATTCCTAAAAAGGACTATCGTCCTTCCAGGATATTCCTGAAAAAGACTATCGTCCTTCAAGGATATTCCTGAAAAAGACTATCGTCCTTCAAGGATATTCCTAATAAGGACTGTCGTCCTTCAAGGATATTCCTGAAAAAGACTATCGTCCTTCAAGGATATTCCTGAAAAAGACTATCGTCCTTTAAGCATATTCCTGAAAAAGACTATCGTCCTTCAAGGATATTCCTGAAAAAGACTATCGTCCTTCAAGGATATTCCTGAAAAGGACTGTCGTCCTTAAAACGTAGTCCTGAAAAGGACTATCATCCTTCAAGGATATTCCTGAAAAGTACTGTCGTCCTTAAAACGTAGTCCTGAAAAGGACTATCGTACTTCAAGGATATTCCTGAAAAAGACTATCGTCCTTCAAGGATATTCCTGAAAAAGACTATCGTCCTTTAAGGATATTCCTAAAAAAGACTATCGTCCATCAAGGATATTCCTAATAAGGACTGTCGTCCTTAAAACGTAGTCCTGAAAAGGACTATCGTCCTTCAAGGATATTCCTAATAAGGACTGTCGTCCTTAAAACGTAGTCCTGAAAAGGACTATCATCCTTCAAGGATATTCCGGAAAAAGACTATCGTGCTTCAAGGATATTACTGAAAAAGACTAGAGTCCTTCAAGGATATTCCTTAAAAGGACTATCGTCCTTCAAGGATATTCCTAAAAAAGACTATCGTCCTTCAAGGATATTCCTGAAAAAGACTATCGTCCTTCAAGGATATTCCTGAAAAAGACTATCGTCCTTCAAGGATATTCCTAATAAGGACTGTCGTCCTTCAAGGATATTCCTAATAAGGACTGTCGTCCTTAAAACGTAGTCCTGAAAAGGACTATCATCCTTCAAGGATATTCCGGAAAAAGACTATCGTGCTTCAAGGATATTACTGAAAAAGACTAGAGTCCTTCAAGGATATTCCTGAAAAGGACTATCGTCCTTCAAGGATATTCCTGAAAAAGTCTATCGTCCTTTAAGCATATTCCTGAAAAAGACTATCGTCCTTCAAGGATATTCCTGAAAAAGACTATCGTCCTTCAAGGATATTCCTGAAAAAGACTATCGTCCTTCAAGGATATTCCTAATAAGGACTGTCGTCCTTAAAACGTAGTCCTGAAAAGGACTATCGTCCCTCAAGGATATTCCTGAAAAAGACTATCGTCCTTCAAGGATATTCCTGAAAAGGACTATCGTCCTTCAAGGATATTCCTGAAAAGTACTGTCGTCCTTAAAACGTAGTCCTGAAAAGGACTATCGTCCTTCAAGGATATTCCTGAAAGACTATCGTCCTTCAAGGATATTCCTGAACAAAATTATCGTCCTTCAAGAATATTCCTGAAAAGGACTGTCGTCCTTAAAACGTAGTCCTGAAAAGGACTATCATACTTCAAGGATATTCTTGAAAAAGACTATCGTCCTTCAAGGATATTCCTGAAAAGGACTATCGTCCTTCAAGGATATTCCTGAAAAGGACTGTCGTCCTTGAAACGTAGTCCTAGAAAGGACTATCATCCTTTAAGGATATTCTTGAAAAAGACTATTGTCCTTCAAGGATATTCCTGAAAAGGACTATCGTCCTTCAAGGATATTCCTGAAAAGGACTGTCGTCCTTCAAGGATATTCCTGAAAAGGACTATCGTCCTTAAAACGTAGTCCTGAAAAGGACTATCATCCTTCAAGGATATTCCTGAAAAGTACTGTCGTCCTTAAAACATAGTCCTGAAAAGGACTATCATCCTTCAAGGATATTCCTGAAAAACTATCGTCCTTCAAGGATATTCCTGGAAAAAACTATCGTCCTTCAAGGATATTCCTGAAAAGGACTGTCGTCCTTAAAACGTAGTCCTGAAAAGGACTATCATCCTTCAAGGATATTCCTGAAAAACTATCGTCCTTCAAGGATATTCCTGAAAAGTACTGTCGTCCTTAAAACATAGTTCTGAAAAGGACTATCATCCTTCAAGGATATTCCTGAAAAAACTATCGTCCTTCAAGGATATTCCTGGAAAATACTATCGTGCTTCAAGGATATTACTGAAAAGGACTATAGTCCTTCAAGGATATTCCTGAAAAGGACTATCGTCCTTCAAGGATATTCCTGAAAAAGACTATCGTCCTTCAAGGATATTCCTAATAAGGACTGTCGTCCTTAAAACGTAGTCCTGAAAAGGACTATCATCCTTCAAGGATATTCCGGAAAAAGATTATCGTGCTTCAAGGATATTCCTGAAAAAGACTATCATCCTTCAAGGATATTCCTGAAAAAGACTATCGTCCTTCAAGGATATTCCTGAAAAAGACTATCATCCTTCAAGGATATTCCTGAAAAAGACTATCGTCCTTCAAGGATATTCCTGAAAAGGACTGTCGTCCTGTAAACGTAGTCCTGAAAAGGACTATCATCCTTCAAGGATATTGCTTAAAAAGACTATCGTCCTTCAAGGATATTCCTGAAAAGGACTATCGTCCTTCAAGGATATTCCTGAAATAGTCTATCGTCCTTTAAGGATATTCCTAAAAAAGACTATCGTCCATCAAGGATATTCCTAATAAGGACTGTCGTCCTTAAAACGTAGTCCTGAAAAGGACTATCGTCCTTCAAGGATATTCCTAATAAGGACTGTCGTCCTTAAAACGTAGTCCTGAAAAGGACTATCATCCTTCAAGGATATTCCGGAAAAAGACTATCGTGTTTCAAGGATATTACTGAAAAAGACTAGAGTCCTTCAAGGATATTCCTGAAAAGGACTATCGTCCTTCAAGGATATTCCTAAAAAAGACTATCGTCCTTCAAGGATATTCCTGAAAAAGACTATCGTCCTTCAAGGATATTCCTGAAAAAGACTATCGTCCTTCAAGGATATTCCTAATAAGGACTGTCGTCCTTCAAGGATATTCCTAATAAGGACTGTCGTCCTTAAAACGTAGTCCTGAAAAGGACTATCATCCTTCAAGGATATTCCGGAAAAAGACTATCGTGCTTCAAGGATATTACTGAAAAAGACTAGAGTCCTTCAAGGATATTCCTGAAAAGGACTATCGTCCTTCAAGGATATTCCTGAAAAAGTCTATCGTCCTTTAAGCATATTCCTGAAAAAGACTATCGTCCTTCAAGGATATTCCTGAAAAAGACTATCGTCCTTCAAGGATATTCCTGAAAAAGACTATCGTCCTTCAAGGATATTCCTGAAAAGGACTTTCGTCCTTCAGGGATATTCCTGAAAGACTATCGTCCTTCAAGGATATTCCTGAACAAAACTATCGTCCTTCAAGGATATTCCTGAAAAGTACTGTCGTCCTTAAAACGTAGTCCTGAAAAGGACTATCGTCCCTCAAGGATATTCCTGAAAAAGACTATCGTCCTTCAAGGATATTCCTGAAAAGGACTATCGTCCTTCAAGGATATTCCTGAAAAGTACTGTCGTCCTTAAAACGTAGTCCTGAAAAGGACTATCGTCCTTCAAGGATATTCCTGAAAGACTATCGTCCTTCAAGGATATTCCTGAACAAAATTATCGTCCTTCAAGAATATTCCTGAAAAGGACTGTCGTCCTTAAAACGTAGTCCTGAAAAGGACTATCATACTTCAAGGATATTCTTGAAAAAGACTATCGTCCTTCAAGGATATTCCTGAAAAGGACTATCGTCCTTCAAGGATATTCCTGAAAAGGACTGTCGTCCTTGAAACGTAGTCCTAGAAAGGACTATCATCCTTCAAGGATATTCTTGAAAAAGACTATCGTCCTTCAAGGATATTCCTGAAAAGGACTATCGTCCTTCAAGGATATTCCTGAAAAGGACTGTCGTCCTTCAAGGATATTCCTGAAAAGGACTATCGTCCTTAAAACGTAGTTCTGAAAAGAACTATCATCCTTCAAGGATATTCCTGAAAAGTACTGTCGTCCTTAAAACATAGTCCTGAAAAGGACTATCATCCTTCAAGGATATTCCTGAAAAACTATCGTCCTTCAAGGATATTCCTGGAAAAAACTATCGTCCTTCAAGGATATTCCTGAAAAGGACTGTCGTCCTTAAAACGTAGTCCTGAAAAGGACTATCATCCTTCAAGGATATTCCTGAAAAACTATCGTCCTTCAAGGATATTCCTGAAAAGTACTGTCGTCCTTAAAACGTAGTCCTGAAAAGGACTATCGTCCCTCAAGGATATTCCTGAAAAAGACTATCGTCCTTCAAGGATATTCCTGAAAAGGACTATCGTCCTTCAAGGATATTCCTGAAAAGTACTGTCGTCCTTAAAACGTAGTCCTGAAAAGGACTATCGTCCTTCAAGGATATTCCTGAAAGACTATCGTCCTTCAAGGATATTCCTGAACAAAATTATCGTCCTTCAAGAATATTCCTGAAAAGGACTGTTGTCCTTAAAACGTAGTCCTGAAAAGGACTATCATACTTCAAGGATATTCTTGAAAAAGACTATCGTCCTTCAAGGATATTCCTGAAAAGGACTATCGTCCTTCAAGGATATTCCTGAAAAGGACTGTCGTCCTTGAAACGTAGTCCTAGAAAGGACTATCATCCTTCAAGGATATTCTTGAAAAAGACTATTGTCCTTCAAGGATATTCCTGAAAAGGACTATCGTCCTTCAAGGATATTCCTGAAAAGGACTGTCGTCCTTCAAGGATATTCCTGAAAAGGACTATCGTCCTTAAAACGTAGTTCTGAAAAGAACTATCATCCTTCAAGGATATTCCTGAAAAGTACTGTCGTCCTTAAAACATAGTCCTGAAAAGGACTATCATCCTTCAAGGATATTCCTGAAAAACTATCGTCCTTCAAGGATATTCCTGGAAAAAACTATCGTCCTTCAAGGATATTCCTGAAAAGGACTGTCGTCCTTAAAACGTAGTCCTGAAAAGGACTATCATCCTTCAAGGATATTCCTGAAAAACACTATCGTCCTTCAAGGATATTCCTGAAAAGTACTGTCGTCCTTAAAACGTAGTCCTGAAAAGGACTATCATCCTTCAAGGATATTCCTGAAAAACTATCGTCCTTCAAGGATATTCCTGGAAAATACTATCGTGCTTCAAGGATATTACTGAAAAGGACTATAGTCCTTCAAGGATATTCCTGAAAAGGACTATCGTCCTTCAAGGATATTCCTGAAAAAGACTATCGTCCTTCAAGGATATTCCTAATAAGGACTGTCGTCCTTAAAACGTAGTCCTGAAAAGGACTATCATCCTTCAAGGATATTCCGGAAAAAGATTATCGTGCTTCTGAAAAGGATATTCCTGATAAAAGACTATCATCCTTCAAGGATATTCCTGAAAAAACTATCGTCCTTCAAGGATATTCCGGGATATCGTGCTTCAAGGATATTACTGAAAAGGACTAGAGTCCTTCAAGGATATTCCTGAAAAGGACTATCGTCCTTCAAGGATATTCCTGAAAAAGACTATCGTCCTTCAAGGATATTCCTGAAAAGGACTGTCGTCCTGTAAAACGTAGTCCTGAAAAGGACTATCTATCCTTCAAGGATATATGCTTCAAGGATATTCCTGAAAAAGACTATCGTCCTTCAAGGATATTCCTGAAAAGGACTATCGTCCTTCAAGGATATTCCTGAAAAAAATAGTCTATCGTCCTTTAAGCATATTCCTGAAAAAAAAGATACTATCGTCCTTCAAGGATATTCCTGAGAAAGACTATCGTGAAAAAGACCTTTAAGGATATTCCTGAAAAAGACTATCGTCCTTCAAGGATATTCCTAATAAGGACTGTACTGTCGTCCTTAAAACGTAGTCCTGAAAAGGACTATCGTCCTTCAAGGATATTCCTGAAAGACTATCGTCCTTCAAGGATATTCCTGAAAAAGACTATCGTCCTTCAAGGATATTCCTGAAAAGGACTATCGTCCTTAAAACGTAGTCCTGAAAAGGACTATCATCCTTCAAGGATATTCCGGAAAAAGATTATCGTGCTTCAAGGATATTACTGAAAAAGACTAGAGTCCTTCAAGGATATTCCTGAAAAGGACTATCGTCCTTCAAGGATATTCCTGAAAAAGACTATCGTCCTTCAAGTATATTCCTGAAAAAGACTATCGTCCTTCAAGGATATTCCTGAAAAAGACTATCATCCTTCAAGGATATTCCTGAAAAAGACTATCGTCCTTTAAGGATATTCCTGAAAAAGACTATCGTCCTTCAAGGATATTCCTAATAAGGACTGTCGTCCTTAAAACGTAGTCCTGAAAAGGACTATCGTCGTTCAAAGATATTCCTAAAAAGGACTATCGTCCTTCAAGGATATTCCTGAAAAAGACTATCGTCCTTTAAGGATATTCCTGAAAAAGACTATCGTCCTTCAAGGATATTCCTAATAAGGACTGTCGTCCTTAAAACGTAGTCCTGAAAAGGACTATCGTCGTTCAAGTATATTCCTGAAAGACTATCGTCCTTCAAGGATATTCCTGAACAAAACTATCGTCCTTCAAGGATATTCCTGATAAGTACTGTCGTCCTTAAAACGTAGTCCTGAAAAGGACTATCGTCCTTCAAGGATATTCCTGAAAAGACTATCGTCCTTCAAGGATATTCCTGAAAAGGACTGTCGTCCTGTAAACGTAGTCCTGAAAAGGACTATCATCCTTCAAGGATATTCCTGAAAAAGACTATCGTCCTTCAAGGATATTCCTGAAAAGGACTATCGTCCTTCAAGGATATTCCTGAAAAGTACTGTCGTCCTTAAAACGTAGTCCTGAAAAGAACTATCGTCCTTCAAGGATATTCCTGAAAAAGACTATCGTCCTTCAAGGATATTCCTGAAAAGTACTGTCGTCCTTAAAACGTAGTCCTGAAAAGGACTATCGTCCTTCAAGGATATTCCTGAAAGACTATCGTCCTTCAAGGATATTCCTGAACAAAACTATCGTCCTTCAAGGATATTCCTGATAAGTACTGTCGTCCTTAAAACGTAGTCCTGAAAAGGACTATCGTCCTTCAAGGATATTCCTGAAAAAGACTATCATCCTTCAAGGATATTCCTGAAAAAGACTATCGTCCTTTAAGGATATTCCTGAAAAAGACTATCGTCCTTCAAGGATATTCCTAATAAGGACTGTCGTCCTTTAAACGTAGTCCTGAAAAGGACTATCGTCCTTCAAGGATATTCTTGAAAGACTATCGTCCTTCAAGGATATTCCTGAACAAAACTATCGTCCTTCAAGGATATTCCTGAAAAGTACTGTCGTCTTTAAAACGTAGTCCTGAAAAGAACTATCGTCCTTCAAGGATATTCCTGAAAAAGACTATCGTCCTTCAAGGATATTCCTGAAAAGGACTGTCGTCCTGTAAACGTAGTCCTGAAAAGGACTATCATCCTTCAAGGATATTCCTGAAAAAGACTGTCGTCCTTCAAGGATATTCCTGAAAAGGACTATCGTCCTTCAAGGATATTCCTGAAAAGTACTGTCGTCCTTAAAACGTAGTCCTGAAAAGGACTATCGTCCTTCAAGGATATTCCTGAAAGACTATCGTCCTTCAAGGATATTCCTGAACAAAACTATCGTCCTTCAAGAATATTCCTGAAAAGGACTGTCGTCCTTAAAACGTAGTCCTGAAAAGGACTATCATACTTCAAAGATATTCCTGAAAAAGACTATCGTCCTTCAAGGATATTCCTGAAAAGGACTGTCGTCCTGGAAACGTAGTCCTGAAAAGGACTATCATCCTTCAAGGATATTCCTGAAAAAGACTACCGTCCTTCAAGGGTATTCCTGAAAAGGACTATCGTCCTTCAAGTATATTCCTGAAAAAGACTATCGTCCTTTAAGCATATTCCTGAAAAAGACTATCGTCCTTCAAGGATATTCCTGAAAAAGACTATCGTCCTTCAAGGATATTCCTGAAAAGGACTGTCGTCCTTAAAACGTAGTCCTGAAAAGGACTATCATCCTTAAAGGATATTCCTGAAAAGTACTGTCGTCCTTAAAACGTAGTCCTGAAAAGGACTATCGTCCTTCAAGGATATTCCTGAAAAAGACTATCGTCCTTCAAGGATATTCCTGAAAAAGATTATCGTCCTTTAAGGATATTCCTGAAAAAGACTATCGTCCTTCAAGGATATTCCTAATAAGGACTGTCGTCCTTAAAACGTAGTCCTGAAAAGGACAATCGTCCTTCAAGGATATTCCTGAAAAGTACTGTCGTCCTTAAAACGTAGTCCTTAAAAGGACTATCGTCCTTCAAGGATATTCCTGAAAAAGACTATCGTCCTTCAAGGATATTCCTGAAAAGGACTATCGTCCTTCAAGGATATTCCTGAAAAAGACTATCGTCCTTTAAGCATATTCCTGAAAAAGACTATCGTCCTTCAAGGATATTCCTGAAAAAGACTATCGTCCTTCAAGGATATTCCTGAAAAGGACTGTCGTCCTTAAAACGTAGTCCTGAAAAGGACTATCGTCCTTCACGGATATTCCTGAAAAAGACTATCGTCCTTCAAGGATATTCCTGAAAAAGATTATCGTCCTTTAAGGATATTCCTGAAAAAGACTATCGTCCTTCAAGGATATTCCTAATAAGGACTGTCGTCCTTAAAACGTAGTCCTGAAAAGGACTATCGTCCTTCAAGGATATTCCTGAAAGACTATCGTCCTTCAAGGATATTCCTGAACAAAACTATCGTCGTTCAAGGATATTCCTGAAAAGTACTGTCGTCCTTAAAACGTAGTCCTTAAAAGGACTATCGTCCTTCAAGGATATTCCTGAAAAAGACTATCGTCCTTCAAGGATATTCCTGAAAAAGACTATCATCCTTCAAGGATATTCCTGAAAAAGACTATCGTCCTTCAAGGATATTCCTGAAAAGGACTGTCGTCCTGTAAACGTAGTCCTGAAAAGGACTATCATCCTTCAAGGATATTCCTAAAAAGGACTATCGTCCTTCAAGGATATTCCTGAAAAGGACTGTCGTCCTTCAAGGATATTCCTGAAAAGGACTTTCGTCCTTCAAGGATATTCCTGAAAAAGACTATCGTCCTTTAAGGATATTCCTGAAAAAGACTATCGTCCTTCAAGGATATTCCTAATAAGGACTGTCGTCCTTAAAACGTAGTCCTGAAAAGGACTATCGTCCTTCAAGGATATTCCTGAAAGACTATCGTCCTTCAAGGATATTCCTGAACAAAACTATCGTCGTTCAAGGATATTCCTGAAAAGTACTGTCGTCCTTAAAACGTAGTCCTGAAAAGGACTATCGTCCTTCAAGGATATTCCTGAAAGACTATTGTCCTTCAAGGATATTCCTGAACAAAACTATCGTCCTTCAAGGATATTCCTGATAAGTACTGTCGTCCTTAAAACGTAGTCCTGAAAAGGACTATCGTCCTTCAAGGATATTCCTGAAAAAGACTATCATCCTTCAAGGATATTCCTGAAAAAGACTATCGTCCTTTAAGGATATTCCTGAAAAAGACTATCGTCCTTCAAGGATATTCCTAATAAGGACTGTCGTCCTTTAAACGTAGTCCTGAAAAGGACTATCGTCCTTCAAGGATATTCTTGAAAGACTATCGTCCTTCAAGGATATTCCTGAACAAAACTATCGTCCTTCAAGGATATTCCTGAAAAGTACTGTCGTCTTTAAAACGTAGTCCTGAAAAGAACTATCGTCCTTCAAGGATATTCCTGAAAAAGACTATCGTCCTTCAAGGATATTCCTGAAAAGGACTGTCGTCCTGTAAACGTAGTCCTGAAAAGGACTATCATCCTTCAAGGATATTCCTGAAAAAGACTGTCGTCCTTCAAGGATATTCCTGAAAAGGACTATCGTCCTTCAAGGATATTCCTGAAAAGTACTGTCGTCCTTAAAACGTAGTCCTGAAAAGGACTATCGTCCTTCAAGGATATTCCTGAAAGACTATCGTCCTTCAAGGATATTCCTGAACAAAACTATCGTCCTTCAAGAATATTCCTGAAAAGTACTGTCGTCCTTAAAACGTAGTCCTGAAAAGGACTATCGTCCTTCAAGGATATTCCTGAAAAAGACTATCGTCCTTCAAGGATATTCCTGAAAAAGATTATCGTCCTTTAAGGATATTCCTGAAAAAGACTATCGTCCTTCAAGGATATTCCTAATAAGGACTGTCGTCCTTAAAACGTAGTCCTGAAAAGGACTATCGTCCTTCAAGGATATTCCTGAAAGACTATCGTCCTTCAAGGATATTCCTGAAAAGTACTGTCGTCCTTAAAACGTAGTCCTTAAAAGGACTATCGTCCTTCAAGGATATTCCTGAAAAAGACTATCGTCCTTCAAGGATATTCCTGAAAAGGACTATCGTCCTTCAAGGATATTCCTGAAAAAGACTATCGTCCTTTAAGCATATTCCTGAAAAAGACTATCGTCCTTCAAGGATATTCCTGAAAAAGACTATCGTCCTTCAAGGATATTCCTGAAAAGGACTGTCGTCCTTAAAACGTAGTCCTGAAAAGGACTATCGTCCTTCAAGGATATTCCTGAAAAAGACTATCGTCCTTCAAGGATATTCCTGAAAAAGACTATCGTCCTTTAAGGATATTCCTAAAAAAGACTATCGTCCTTCAAGGATATTCCTAATAAGGACTGTCGTCCTTAAAACGTAGTCCTGAAAAGGACTATCGTCCTTCAAGGATATTCCTGAAAGACTATCGTCCTTCAAGGATATTCCTGAACAAAACTATCGTCGTTCAAGGATATTCCTGAAAAGTACTGTCGTCCTTAAAACGTAGTCCTTAAAAGGACTATCGTCCTTCAAGGATATTCCTGAAAAAGACTATCGTCCTTCAAGGATATTCCTGAAAAAGACTATCATCCTTCAAGGATATTCCTGAAAAAGACTATCGTCCTTCAAGGATATTCCTGAAAAGGACTGTCGTCCTTGAAACGTAGTCCTGAAAAGGACTATCATCCTTCAAGGATATTCCTGAAAAGGACTGTCGTCCTTCAAGGATATTCCTGAAAAGGACTGTCGTCCTTCAAGGATATTCCTGAAAAGGACTTTCGTCCTTCAAGGATATTCCTGAAAAAGACTATCGTCCTTTAAGGATATTCCTGAAAAAGACTATCGTCCTTCAAGGATATTCCTAATAAGGACTGTCGTCCTTAAAACGTAGTCCTGAAAAGGACTATCGTCCTTCAAGGATATTCCTGAAAGACTATCGTCCTTCAAGGATATTCCTGAACAAAACTATCGTCGTTCAAGGATATTCCTGAAAAGTACTGTCGTCCTTAAAACGTAGTCCTTAAAAGGACTATCGTCCTTCAAGGATATTCCTGAAAAAGACTATCGTCCTTCAAGGATATTCCTGAAAAAGACTATCATCCTTCAAGGATATTCCTGAAAAAGACTATCGTCCTTCAAGGATATTCCTGAAAAGGACTGTCGTCCTGTAAACGTAGTCCTGAAAAGGACTATCATCCTTCAAGGATATTCCTAAAAAGGACTATCGTCCTTCAAGGATATTCCTGAAAAAGACTATCGTCCTTCAAGGATATTCCTGAAAAAGACTATCGTCCTTCAAGGATATTCCTGAAAAAGACTATCGTCCTTCAAGGATATTCCTGAAAAGGACTGTCGTCCTTAAAACGTAGTCCTGAAAAGGACTATCATCCTTCAAGGATATTCCTGAAAAGTACTGTCGTCCTTAAAACGTAGTCCTGAAAAGGACTATCGTCCTTCAAGGATATTCCTGAAAAAGACTATCGTCCTTTAAGGATATCATTGAAAAAGACTATCGTCCTTCAAGGATATTCCTAATAAGGACTGTCGTCCTTAAAACGTAGTCCTGAAAAGGACTATCGTCCTTCAAGGATATTCCTGAAAGACTATCGTCCTTCAAGGATATTCCTGAACAAAACTATCGTCCTTCAAGGATATTCCTGATAAGTACTGTCGTCCTTAAAACGTAGTCCTGAAAAGGACTATCGTCCTTCAAGGATATTCCTGAAAAAGACTATCGTCCTTCAAGGATATTCCTGAAAAGGACTGTCGTCCTGTAAACGTGGTCCTAAAAAGGACTATCATCCTTCAAGGATATTCCTGAAAAAGACTATCGTCCTTCAAGAATATTCCTGAAAAGGACTATTGTCCTTCAAGGATATTCCTGAAAAGTACTGTCGTCCTTAAAACGTAGTCCTGAAAAGGACTATCGTCCTTCAAGGATATTCCTGAAAGACTATCGTCCTTCAAGGATATTCCTGAACAAAACTATCGTCCTTCAAGAATATTCCTGAAAAGGACTGTCGTCCTTAAAACGTAGTCCTGAAAAGGACTATCGTCCTTCAAGGATATTCCTGAAAAAGACTATCGTCCTTCAAGGATATTCCTGAAAAGGACTATCGTCCTTCAAGGATATTCCTGAAAAGGACTGTCGTCCTTGAAACGACTATCGTCTTCAAGGATATTCCTGAAAGGACTATCGTCCTTCAAGGATATTCCTACTGTCGTCTTGAGTCCTAAAAGGACTATCATCCTTCAAGGATATTCTTGAAGAGGACTATCGTCCTTCAAGGATATTCCTGAAAAAGACTATCATCCTTCAAGGATATTCCTGAAAAAGACTATCGTCCTTTAAGGATATTCCTGAAAAAGACTATCGTCCTTCAAGGATATTCCTAATAAGGACTGTCGTCCTTAAAACGTAGTCCTGAAAAGGACTATCGTCGTTCAAAGATATTCCTAAAAAGGACTATCGTCCTTCAAGGATATTCCTGAAAAAGACTATCGTCCTTTAAGGATATTCCTGAAAAAGACTATCGTCCTTCAAGGATATTCCTAATAAGGACTGTCGTCCTTAAAACGTAGTCCTGAAAAGGACTATCGTCGTTCAAGTATATTCCTGAAAGACTATCGTCCTTCAAGGATATTCCTGAAAAACTATCGTCCTTCAAGGATATTCCTGGAAAATACTATCGTGCTTCAAGGATATTACTGAAAAGGACTATAGTCCTTCAAGGATATTCCTGAAAAGGACTATCGTCCTTCAAGGATATTCCTAAAAAAGACTATCGTCCTTCAAGGATATTCCTAATAAGGACTGTCGTCCTTAAAACGTAGTCCTGAAAAGGACTATCATCCTTCAAGGATATTCCGGAAAAAGATTATCGTGCTTCAAGGATATTCCTGAAAAAGACTATCATCCTTCAAGGATATTCCTGAAAAAGACTATCGTCCTTCAAGGATATTCCTGAAAAAGACTATCATCCTTCAAGTATATTCCTGAAAAAGACTATCGTCCTTCAAGGATATTCCTGAAAAGGACTGTCGTCCTGTAAACGTAGTCCTGAAAAGGACTATCATCCTTCAAGGATATTGCTTAAAAAGACTATCGTCCTTCAAGGATATTCCTGAAAAGGACTATCGTCCTTCAAGGATATTCCTGAAATAGTCTATCGTCCTTTAAGCATATTCCTGAAAAAGACTATCGTCCTTTAAGGATATTCCTGAAAAAGACTATCGTCCTTCAAGGATATTCCTAATAAGGACTGTCGTCCTTAAAACGTAGTCCTGAAAAGGACTATCGTCCTTCAAGGATATTCCTGAAAGACTATCGTCCTTCAAGGATATTCCTGAACAAAACTATCGTCCTTCAAGGATATTCCTGAAAAGTACTGTCGTCCTTAAAACGTAGTCCTGAAAAGGACTATCATCCTTCAAGGATATTCCGGAAAAGTACTGTCGTCCTTAAAACGTAGTCCTGAAAAGGACTATCGTCCTTCAAGGATATTCCTGAAAAAGACTATCGTCCTTTAAGGATATCATTGAAAAAGACTATCGTCCTTCAAGGATATTCCTAATAAGGACTGTCGTCCTTAAAACGTAGTCCTGAAAAGGACTATCGTCCTTCAAGGATATTCCTGAAAAACTATCGTCCTTCAAGGATATTCCTGGAAAAAACTATCGTCCTTCAAGGATATTCCTGAAAAGGACTGTCGTCCTTAAAACGTAGTCCTGAAAAGGACTATCATCCTTCAAGGATATTCCTGAAAAACTATCGTCCTTCAAGGATATTCCTGAAAAGTACTGTCGTCCTTAAAACATAGTCCTGAAAAGGACTATCATCCTTCAAGGATATTCCTGAAAAACTATCGTCCTTCAAGGATATTCCTGGAAAATACTATCGTGCTTCAAGGATATTACTGAAAAGGACTATAGTCCTTCAAGGATATTCCTGAAAAGGACTATAGTCCTTCAAGGATATTCCTGAAAAAGACTATCGTCCTTCAAGGATATTCCTAATAAAGACTGTCGTCCTTAAAACGTAGTCCTGAAAAGGACTATCATCCTTCAAGGATATTCCGGAAAAAGATTATCGTGCTTCAAGGATATTCCTGAAAAAGACTATCATCCTTCAAGGATATTCCTGAAAAAGACTATCGTCCTTCAAGGATATTCCTGAAAAAGACTATCATCCTTCAAGGATATTCCTGAAAAAGACTATCGTCCTTCAAGGATATTCCTGAAAAGGACTGTCGTCCTGTAAACGTAGTCCTGAAAAGGACTATCATCCTTCAAGGATATTGCTTAAAAAGACTATCGTCCTTCAAGGATATTCCTGAAAAGGACTATCGTCCTTCAAGGATATTCCTGAAATAGTCTATCGTCCTTTAAGCATATTCCTGAAAAAGACTATCGTCCTTCAAGGATATTCCTGAGAAAGACTATCGTCCTTTAAGGATATTCCTGAAAAAGACTATCGTCCTTCAAGGATATTCCTAATAAGGACTGTCGTCCTTAAAACGTAGTCCTGAAAAGGACTATCGTCCTTCAAGGATATTCCTGAAAGACTATCGTCCTTCAAGGATATTCCTGAACAAAACTATCGTCCTTCAAGGATATTCCTGAAAAGTACTGTCGTCCTTAAAACGTAGTCCTGAAAAGGACTATCATCCTTCAAGGATATTCCGGAAAAAGATTATCGTGCTTCAAGGATATTACTGAAAAAGACTAGAGTCCTTCAAGGATATTCCTGAAAAGGACTATCGTCCTTCAAGGATATTCCTGAAAAAGACTATCGTCCTTCAAGTATATTCCTGAAAAAGACTATCGTCCTTCAAGGATATTCCTGAAAAAGACTATCATCCTTCAAGGATATTCCTGAAAAAGACTATCGTCCTTTAAGGATATTCCTGAAAAAGACTATCGTCCTTCAAGGATATTCCTAATAAGGACTGTCGTCCTTAAAACGTAGTCCTGAAAAGGACTATCGTCGTTCAAAGATATTCCTAAAAAGGACTATCGTCCTTCAAGGATATTCCTGAAAAAGACTATCGTCCTTTAAGGATATTCCTGAAAAAGACTATCGTCCTTTAAGCATATTCCTGAAAAAGACTATCGTCCTTCAAGGATATTCCTGAAAAAGACTATCGTCCTTCAAGGATATTCCTGAAAAGGACTGTCGTCCTTAAAACGTAGTCCTGAAAAGGACTATCGTCCTTAAAACATAGTCCTGAAAAGGACTATCATCCTTCAAGGATATTCCTGAAAAACTATCGTCCTTCAAGGATATTCCTGGAAAAAACTATCGTCCTTCAAGGATATTCCTGAAAAGGACTGTCGTCCTTAAAACGTAGTCCTGAAAAGGACTATCATCCTTCAAGGATATTCCTGAAAAACTATCGTCCTTCAAGGATATTCCTGAAAAGTACTGTCGTCATTAAAACATAGTCCTGAAAAGGACTATCATCCTTCAAGGATATTCCTGAAAAACTATCGTCCTTCAAGGATATTCCTGGAAAATACTATCGTGCTTCAAGGATATTACTGAAAAGGACTATAGTCCTTCAAGGATATTCCTGAAAAGGACTATCGTCCTTCAAGGATATTCCTGAAAAAGACTATCGTCCTTCAAGGATATTCCTAATAAGGACTGTCGTCCTTAAAACGTAGTCCTGAAAAGGACTATCATCCTTCAAGGATATTCCGGAAAAAGATTATCGTGCTTCAAGGATATTCCTGAAAAAGACTATCATCCTTCAAGGATATTCCTGAAAAAGACTATCGTCCTTCAAGGATATTCCTGAAAAAGACTGTCATCCTTCAAGGATATTCCTGAAAAAGACTATCGTCCTTCAAGGATATTCCTGAAAAGGACTGTCGTCCTGTAAACGTAGTCCTGAAAAGGACTATCATCCTTCAAGGATATTGCTTAAAAAGACTATCGTCCTTCAAGGATATTCCTGAAAAGGACTATCGTCCTTCAAGGATATTCCTGAAATAGTCTATCGTCCTTTAAGCATATTCCTGAAAAAGACTATCGTCCTTCAAGGATATTCCTGAGAAAGACTATCGTCCTTTAAGGATATTCCTGAAAAAGACTATCGTCCTTCAAGGATATTCCTAATAAGGACTGTCGTCCTTAAAACGTAGTCCTGAAAAGGACTATCGTCCTTCAAGGATATTCCTGAAAGACTATCGTCCTTCAAGGATATTCCTGAACAAAACTATCGTCCTTCAAGGATATTCCTGAAAAGTACTGTCGTCCTTAAAACGTAGTCCTGAAAAGGACTATCATCCTTCAAGGATATTCCGGAAAAAGATTATCGTGCTTCAAGGATATTACTGAAAAAGACTAGAGTCCTTCAAGGATATTCCTGAAAAGGACAATCGTCCTTCAAGGATATTCCTGAAAAAGACTATCGTCCTTCAAGGATATTCCTGAAAAGGACTATGGCCCTTCAAGTATATTCCTGAAAAGGACTATGGCCCTTCAAGGATATTCCTGAGAAATACTATCGTCCTTTAAGCATATTCCTGAAAAAGGCTATCGTCCTTCAAGGATATTCCTGAAAAGGACTATCGTCCTTCAAGGATATTCCTGAAAAGGACTGTCGTCCTTAAAACGTAGTACTGAAAAGGACTATCGTCCTTCAAGGATATTCCTAAAAAAGACTATCGTCCTTCAAGGATATTCCTGAAAAGGACTATCATCCTTCAAGGATATTCCTGAAAAGAACTGTCGTCCTTAAAACGTAGTCCTGAAAAGGACTATCGTCCTTCAAGGATATTCCTGAAAAGGACTATCATCCTTCAAGAATATTCCTGAAAAGTACTGTCGTCCTTAAAACGTAGTCTTGAAAAGGACTATCGTCCTTCAAGGATATTCCTAAAAAAGACTATCGTCCTTCAAGGATATTCCTGAAAAGGACTATCATCCTTCAAGGATATTCCTGAAAAGTACTGTCGTCCTTAAAACGTAGTCCTGAAAAGGACTATCGTCCTTCAAGGATATTCCTGAAAAAGACTATCGTCCTTCAAGGATATTCCTGAAAAAGACTATCGTCCTTTAAGGATATTCCTGAAAAAGACTATCGTCCTTCAAGGATATTCCTTATAAGGACTGTTGTCCTTAAAACGTAGTCCTGAAAAGGACCATCATTCTTCAAGGATATTCCTGAAAAGTACTGTCGTCCTTAAAACGTAGTCCTGAAAAGGACTATCATACTTCAAGGATATTCCGGAAAAAGACTATCGTCCTTCAAGGATACTCCTCAAAAGGACTATCGTCCTTCAAGGATATTCCTGAAAAGGACTGTCGTCCTTGAAACGTAGTCCTAGAAAGGACTATCATCCTTCAAGGATATTCCTGAAAAAGACTATCGTCGTTCAAGGATATTCCTGAAAAAGACTATCGTCCTTCAAGGATATTCCTGAAAAGGACTGTCGTCCTTCAAGGATATTCCTGAAAAGGACTTTCGTCCTTCAAGGATATTCCTGAAAAAGACTATCGTCCTTCAAGGATATTCCTGAAAAAGACTATCGTCCTTCAAGGATATTCCTGAAAAGTACTGTCGTCCTTAAAACGTAGTCCTGAAAACGACTATCGTCTTTCAAGGATATTCCTGAAAAAGACTATCGTCCTTCAAGGATATTCCTGAAAAAGTCTATCGTCCTTCAAGGATATTCCTGAAAGACTATGGTCCTTCAAGGATATTCCTGAACAAAACTATCGTCCTTCAAGGATATTCCTGACAAGGACTGTCGTCCTTAAAACGTAGTCCTGAAAAGGACGATCATACTTCAAGGATATTCCTGAAAAAGACTATCGTCCTTCAAGGATATTCCTGAAAAGGACTATCGTCCTTCAAGGATATTCCAGAAAAGGACTGTCGTCCTTGAAACGTAGTCCTAGAAAGGACTATCATCCTTCAAGGATATTCCTGAAAAAGACTATCGTCCTTCAAGGATATTCCTGAAAAGGACTATCGTCCTTCAAGGATATTCCTGAAAAGGACTGTCGTCCTTCAAGGATATTCCTGAAAAGGACTATCGTCCTTAAAACGTAGTCCTGAAAAGGACTATCATCCTTCAAGGATATTCCTGAAAAGTACTGTCGTCCTTAAAACGTAGTCCTGAAAAGGACTATCATCCTTCAAGGATATTCCTGAAAGACTATCGTCCTTCAAGGATATTCCTGGAAAAAACTATCGTCCTTCAAGGATATTCCTGAAAAGGACTATGGCCCTTCAAGTATATTCCTGAATAGGACTATCGTCCTTCAAGTATATTCCTGAAAAGGACTATGGCCCTTCAAGGATATTCCTGAAAAGGACTATCGTCCTTTAAGGATATTCCTGAAAAAGACTATCGTCCTTTAAGCATATTCCTGAAAAAGACTATCGTCCTTCAAGGATATTCCTGAAAAGGACTATCGTCCTTCAAGGATATTCCTGAAAAGGACTGTCGTCCTTAAAACGTAGTCCTGAAAAGGACTATCGTCCTTCAAGGATATTCCTGAAAAAGACTATCGTCCTTCAAGGATATTCCTGAAAAGGACTATCATCCTTCAAGGATATTCCTGAAAAGTACTGTCGTCCTTAAAACGTAGTCCTGAAAAGGACTATCGTCCTTCAAGGATATTCCTGAAAAGGACTATCGTCCTTCAAGGATATTCCTGAAAAGGACTATCATCCTTCAAGGATATTCCTGAAAAGTACTGTCGTCCTTAAAACGTAGTCCTGAAAAGGACTATCGTCCTTGAAGGAAATTCCTGAAAAGGACTTTCGTCCTTCAAGGATATTCCTGAAAAATACTATCGTCCGTCACGGATATTCCTGAAAAGGACTATACTCCTTCAAGGATATTCCTGAAAAGGACTATCGTCCTTTCACCTTTAATTTCATTCTTCAAGGAAATTCCTGAAAAGGACTTTCATCCTTCAAGGATATTCCTGAAAAGGACTATCGTCCTTCACGGATATTCCTGACAAGGACTATACTCCTTCAAGGATATTCCTGAAAAGGACTATCGTCCTTCAAGGATATTCCTGAAAAGGACTATCGTCCTTCAAGGATATTCCTGAAAAGGACTATACTCCTTCAAAGATATTCCTGAAAAGGACTATCGTCCTTCAAGGATATTCCTGAAAAGGACTATCGTCCTTCAAGGATATTCCTGAAAAGGACTATCGTCCTTCAAGGATATTCCTGAAAAAGACTATCGTCCTTCACGGATATTCCTGAAAAGGACTATACTCCTTCAAGGATATTCCTAAAAAGGACTATCGTCCTTTCACCTTAAATTTCATTCTTCAAGGAAATTCCTGAAAAGGACTTTCGTCCTTCAAGGATATTCCTGAAAAGGCTAGTGTCCTTAAAGGATATTCCCGAAAAGGACTATCATCCTTCAAGGATATTCCTGAAAAGGACTATCGTCCTTCAAGTATATTCCTGAAAAGGACTATACTCCTTCAAGGATATTCCTGAAAAGGACTATCGTCCTTTCACCTTAAATTTCATTCTTCAAGGAAATTCCTGAAAAGGACTTTCGTCCTTTAAGGATATTCCTGAAAAGGCTAGTGTCCTTAAAGGATATTCCCGAAAAGGACTATCGTCCTTCAAGGATATTCCTGAAAAGGACTATCGTCCTTCAAGGATATTCCTGAAAAGGCTAGTGTCCTTAAAGGATATTCCCGAAAAGGACTATCGTCCTTCAAGGATATTCCTGAAAAAGACTATCGTTCTTCACGGATATTCCTGAAAAGGACTATACTCCTTCAAGGATATTCCTGAAAAGGACTATCGTCCTTTCACCTTAAATTTCATTCTTCAAGGAAATTCCTGAAAAGGACTTTCGTCCTTCAAGGATATTCCTGAAAAAGACTATCGTCCTTCACGGATATTCCTGAAAAGGACTATACTCCTTCAAGGATATTCCTAAAAAGGACTATCGTCCTTTCACCTTAAATTTCATTCTTCAAGGAAATTCCTGAAAAGGACTTTCGTCCTTCAAGGATATTCCTGAAAAGGCTAGTGTCCTTAAAGGATATTCCCGAAAAGGACTATCATCCTTCAAGGATATTCCTGAAAAGGACTATCGTCCTTCAAGTATATTCCTGAAAAGGCTAGTGTCCTTAAAGGATATTCCCGAAAAGGACTATCGTCCTTCAAGGATATTCCTGAAAAGGACTATCGTCCTTCAAGGATATTCCTGAAAAGGCTAGTGTCCTTAAAGGATATTCCCGAAAAGGCTAGTGTCCTTAAAGGATATTCCCGAAAAGGACTATCGTCCTTCAAGGATATTCCTGAAAAGGACTATCGTCCTTCAAGGATATTCCTGAAAAGGACTAGTGTCCTTAAAGGATATTCCCGTCCTTTCACCTTAAAAAACTAGTGTCCTTAAAGGATATTCCCGAAAAGGACTATCGTCTTTCTTCAAGGATATTCCTGAAAAAGACTTTCGTCCTTCACGGATATTCCTGAAAAGGACTATACTCCTTCAAGGAAATTCCTGAAAAGGACTTTCGTCCTTCAAGGATATTCCTGAAAAGGACTATCGTCCTTTCACCTTAAAGTATTCTTCAAGGAAATTCCTGAAAAGGACTTTCGTCCTTCAAGGATATTCCCGAAAAGGACTATCGTCCTTCAAGGATATTCCTGAAAAGGACTATCGTCCTTCAAGGATATTCCTGAAAAGGCTAGTGTCCTTAAAGGATATTCCCGAAAAGGCTAGTGTCCTTAAAGGATATTCCCGAAAAGGACTATCGTCCTTCAAGGATATTCCTGAAAAAGACTATCGTTCTTCACGGATATTCCTGAAAAGGACTATACTCCTTCAAGGAAATTCCTGAAAAGGACTTTCGTCCTTCAAGGATATTCCTGAAAAGGACTATCGTCCTTCAAGGATATTCCTGAAAAGGACTATCGTCCTTTCACCTTAAATTTTATTCTTCAAGGAAATTCCTGAAAAGGACTTTCGTCCTTCAAGGATATTCCTGAAAAGGCTAGTGTCCTTAAAGGATATTCCCGAAAAGGACTATCGTCCTTCAAGGATATTCCTGAAAAAGACTATCGTCCTTCACGGATATTCCTGAAAAGGACTATACTCCTTCAAGGATATTCCTGAAAAGGACTATCGTCCTTTCACCTTAAATTTCATTCTTCAAGGAAATTCCTGAAAAGGACTTTCGTCCTTCAAGGATATTCCTGAAAAGGACTATCGTCCTTTAATGATATTCCTGAAAAGGACTATCGTCCTTCAAGGATATTCCTGAAAAAGACTATCGTCCTTCAAGGATATTCCTGAAAAGGACTATCGTCCATCAAGGATATTCCTGAAAAGGACTATCGTCCTTTAAGGATATTCCTGAAAAAGACTATCGTGCTTCAAGGATATTCCTGAAAAGGACTATCGTCCTTTAAGGATAATCCTGAAAAGGACTATCGTCCTTCAAGGATATTCCTGAAAAGGACTATCGTCCTTCAAGGATATTCCTGAAAAAGACTATCGTCCTTCAAGGTTATTCCTGAAAAAGACTTTCGTCCTTTAAGGATAATCCTGAAAAAGACTATCAAGCTTTAAGGATATTCCTGAAAAGGACTATCGTCTTTACAGGATATTCCTGAAAAGGACTATCGTCCTTCAAGGATATTCCTGAAAAAGACTATCGTCCTTCAAGGATATTCCTGAAAAGGACTATCGTCCTTCAAGGATATTCCTGAAAAAGACTATCGTCCTTTAAGTATAATCCTGAAAAGGACTATCGTCCTTCAAGGATATTCCTGAAAAGGACTATCGTACTTGAAGGATATTCCTGAATAGGACTATCGTTCATCAAGGATATTCCTGAAAAGGACTATCGTCCTTCAAGGATATTCCTGAAAAAGACTATCGTCCTTTAAGGATAATCCTGAAAAGGACTATCGTCCTTCAAGGATATTCCTGAAAAGGACTATCGTCCTTCAAGGATATTCCTGAAAAGGACTATCGTCTTTCAAGGATAATCCTGAAAAAGACTATCGTCCTTCAAGGTTATTCCTGAAAAAGACTTTCGTCCTTTAAGGATAATCCTGAAAAAGACTATCAATTTTTAAGGATATTCATGAAAAGGACTATCGTCTTTACAGGATATTCCTGAAAAGGACTATCGTCCTTCAAGGATATTCCTGAAAAAGAATATCGTCCTTTAAGGATAATCCTGAAAAGGACTATCGTCCTTCAAGGATATTCCTGAAAAGGACTATCGTCCTTGAAGAATATTCCTGAATAGGACTATTGTCCATCAAGGATATTCCTGAAAAGGACTATCGTCCTTCAAGGATATTCCTGAAAAGGACTATCGTCCTTTAAGGATATTCCTGAAAAGAACTATCGTCCTTTCACCTTAACTTTCATTCTTCAAGGATATTCCTAAAAAGGACTTTCGTCCTTCAAGGATATTCCTGAAAAAGACTATCGTCCTTAAAGGATATTCCTGAAAAAGACTATCGTCCTTTAAGGATATTCCTTAAAAAGACTATCGTCCTTCAAGGATATTCCTGAAAAAGACTATCGTCCTTCAAGGATATTCCTGAAAAGGACTATCGTCCTTCAAGGATATTACTGAAAGGCACTATCATCCTTTAAGGATATTCCTGAAAAAGACTATCGTCCTTCAAGGATATTCCTGAAAAAGACTATCGTCCTTCAAGGATATTCCTGAAAAAGACTATCATCCTTCAAGGATATTCCTAAAAAAGACTTTCGTCCTTCAAGGATATTCCTGAAAAAGACTATCGTCTTTCAAGGATATTCCTGAAAAAGACTATCGTCCTTCAAGGATATTCCTGAAAAGGACTATCGTCCATCAAGGATATTCCTGAAAAGGACTATCGTCCTTTAAGGATATTCCTGAAAAAGACTATCGTCCTTAAAGGATATTCCTTAAAAAGACTATCGTCCTTCAAGGATATTCCTGAAAAAGACTATCGTCCGTAAAGGATATTCCTGAAAAAGACTATCGTCCTTAAAGGATATTCCTTAAAAAGACTATCGTCCTTCAAGGATATTCCTGAAAAAGACTATCGTCCGTAAAGGATATTCCTGAAAAAGACTATCGTCCTTCAAGGATATTCCTGAAAAAGACTCGTCCTTCAAGGATATTCCTGAAAAGACTATCGTCCTTCAAGGATATTCCTGAAAAGACTATCGTCCTTAAAGGATATTCCTGAAAAAGACTATCGTCCTTCAAGGATATTCCTGAAAAGGACTATCGTCCTTCAGGGATATTCCTGAAAAGGGCTTTCATTCTTCAAGGATATTCAAGGATATTCCTGAAAAAGACTATCGTCCTTCAAGGATATTCCTTAAAAAGACTATCGTCCTTCAAGGATATTCCTGAAAATGACTATCGTCCTTCAAGGATATTCCTTAAAAAGACTATCGTCCTTCAAGGATATTCCTGAAAAAGACTATCGTCCTTCAAGGATATTCCTGAAAAAGACTATCGTCCTTCACGGATATTCCTGAAAAGGACTATACTCCTTCAAGGATATTTCCTGAAAAGGACTATCGTCCTTTCACCTTAAATTTCATTCTTCAAGGAAATTCCTGAAAAGGACTTTCGTCCTTCAAGGATATTCCTGAAAAGGACTATCGTCCTTCAAGGATATTCCTGAAAAGGACTATCGTCCTTCAAGGATATTTCTGAAAAGGACTATCGTCTTTCAAGGATATTCCTGAAAAAGACTATCGTCCTTCAAGGATAATCCTGAAAAAGACTATTGTCCTTCAAGGATATTCCTGAAAAGGACTATCGTCCATCAAGGATATTCCTGAAAAGGACTATCGTCCTTTAAGGATATTCCTGAAAAAGACTATCGTGCTTCAAGGACATTCCTGAAAAGGACTATCGTCCTTTAAGGATATTCCTGAAAAGGACTATCGTCCTTCACGGATATTCCTGAAAAGGACTATACTCCTTCAAGGATATTCCTGAAAAGGACTATCGTCCTTTCACCTTAAATTTCATTCTTCAAGGATATTCCTAAAAAGGACTATCGTCCTTCAAGGATATTCCTGAAAATTCCTGAAAAGGACTATCGTCCTTTCACCTTAACTTTCATTCTTCAAGGATATTCCTAAAAAGGACTATCGTCCTTCAAGGATATTCCTGAAAAGGACTATCGTCCTTGAAGAATATTCCTGAATAGGACTATTGTCCATCAAGGATATTCCTGAAAAAGACTATCGTCCTTTCACCTTAACTTTCATTCTTCAAGGATATTCCTAAAAAGGACTATCGTCCTTCAAGGATATTCCTGAAAAGGACTATCGTCCTTCAAGGATATTTCTGAAAAGGACTATCGTCTTTCAAGGATATTCTTGAAATTGACTATCGTCCTTCAAGGATATTCCCTAAAAAGACTATCGTCCTTCAAGGATATTCCTGAAAAGACTATCGTCCTTCACGGATATTCCTGAAAAGGACTATACTCCTTCAAGGATATTCCTGAAAAGGACTATCGTCCTTTCACCTTAAATTTCATTCTTCAAGGAAAATTCTGAAAAGGACTTTCGTCCTTCAAGGATATTCCTGAAAAGTCTAGTGTCCTTAAAGGATAGTCCCGAAAAGGACTATCGTCCTTCAAGGATATTCCTGAAAAAGACTATTGTCCTTCAAGGATATTCCTGAAAAGGACTATCGTCCATCAAGGATATTCCTGAAAAGGACTATCGTCCATCAAGGATATTCCTGAAAAGGACTATCGTCCTTTAAGAATATTCCTGAAAAAGACTATCGTCCATCAAGGATATTCCTGAAAAGGACTATCGTCCTTTAAGGATATTCCTGAAAAAGACTATCGTCCTTCAAGGATAATCCTGAAAAAGACTATTGTCCTTCAAGGATATTCCTGAAAAGGACTATCGTCCATCAAGGATATTCCTGAAAAGGACTATCGTCCTTTAAGGATATTCCTGAAAAAGACTATCGTGCTTCAAGGACATTCCTGAAAAGGACTATCGTCCTTTAAGGATATTCCTGAAAAGAACTATAGTCCTTTCACCTTAACTTTCATTCTTCAAGGATATTCCTAAAAAGGACTATCGTCCTTCAAGGATATTCCTGAAAAAGACTATCGTCCTTAAAGGATATTCCTGAAAAAGACTATCGTCCTTTAAGGATATTCCTTAAAAAGACTATCGTCCTTCAAGGATATTCCTGAAAAAGACTATCGTCCTTCAAGGATATTCCTGAAAAGGACTATCGTCCTTCAAGGATATTCCTGAAAGGCACTATCATCCTTCAAGGATATTCCTGAAAAAGACTATCGTCTTTCAAGGATATTCCTGAAAAAGACTATCGTCCTTCAAAGATATTCCTGAAAAAGACTATCGTCCTTCAAGGATATTCCTAAAAAAGACTATCGTCCTTCAAGGATATTCCTGAAAAGGGCTTTCATTCTTCAAGGATATTCATGAAAAGGACTTTCGTCCTTCAAGGATATTCCTGAAAAAGACTATCGTCTTTCAAGGATATTCCTGGAAAAGACTATCGTCCTTCAAAGATTTTCCTGAAAAAGACTATCGTCCTTCAAGGATATTCCTAAAAAAGACTATCGTCCTTCAAGGATATTCCTGAAAAAGACTATCGTCTTTCAAGGATATTCCTGAAAAAGACTATCGTCCTTCAAGGATATTCCTGAAAAGGACTATCGTCCATCAAGGATATTCCTGAAAAAGACTATCGTCCTTTAAGGATATTCCTGAAAAAGACTATCGTCCTTAAAGGATATTCCTTAAAAAGACTATCGTCCGTAAAAGGATATTCCTGAAAAAGACTATCGTCCTTCAAGGATATTCCTGAAAAGGACTATCGTCCTTCAGGGATATTCCTGAAAAGGGCTTTCATTCTTCAAGGATATTCATGAAAAGGACTTTCGTCCTTCAAGGATATTCCTGAAAAGGCTAGTGTCCTTAAAGGATATTCCCGAAAAGGACTATTGTCCTTCAAGGATATTCCTGAAAAGGACTATCGTCCTTCAAGGATATTCCTGAAAAGGACTATCGTCCTTCAAGGATATTCCTTAAAAAGACTATCGTCCTTCAAGGATATTCCTGAAAAAGACTATCGTCCTTCACGGATATTCCTGAAAAGGACTATACTCCTTCAAGGATATTCCTGAAAAGGACTATCGTCCTTTCACCTTAAATTTCATTCTTCAAGGAAATTCCTGAAAAGGACTTTCGTCCTTCAAGGATATTCCTGAAAAGGACTATCGTCCTTTCACCTTAAATTTCATTCCTCAAGGAAATTCCTGAAAAAGACTATCGTCCTTCACGGATATTCCTGAAAAGGACTATACTCCTTCAAGGATATTCCTGAAAAGGACTATCGTCCTTTCACCTTAAATTTCATTCTTCAAGGAAATTCCTGAAAAGGACTTTCGTCCTTCAAGGATATTCCTGAAAAGGCTAGTGTCCTTAAAGGATATTCCCGAAAAGGACTATCGTCCTTCAAGGATATTCCTGAAAAGGACTATCGTCCTTCAAGGATATTCCTGAAAAGGACTATCGTCCTTCAGGGATATTCCTGAAAAGGGCTTTCATTCTTCAAGGATATTCCTGAAAAGGACTATCGTCCTTCAAGGATATTCCTGAAAAAGACTATCGTCCTTCAAGGATATTCCTTAAAAAGACTATCGTCCTTCAAGGATATTCCTGAAAATGACTATCGTCCTTCAAGGATATTCCTTAAAAAGACTATCGTCCTTCAAGGATATTCCTGAAAAAGACTATCGTCCTTCAAGGATATTCCTGAAAAAGACTATCGTCCTTCACGGATATTCCTGAAAAGGACTATACTCCTTCAAGGATATTCCTGAAAAGGACTATCGTCCTTTCACCTTAAATTTCATTCTTCAAGGAAATTCCTGAAAAGGACTTTCGTCCTTCAAGGATATTCCTGAAAAGGACTATCGTCCTTCAAGGATATTCCTGAAAAGGACTATCGTCCTTCAAGGATATTCCTGAAAAGGACTATCGTCCTTCAAGGATATTCCTGAAAATGACTATCGTCCTTCAAGGATATTCCTGAAAAGGACTATCGTCCTTCAAGGATATTACTGAAAGGCACTATCATCCTTTAAGGATATTCCTGAAAAAGACTATCGTCCTTCAAGGATATTCCTGAAAAAGACTATCGTCCTTCAAGGATATTCCTGAAAAAGACTATCATCCTTCAAGGATATTCCTAAAAAAGACTATCGTCTTTCAAGGATATTCCTGAAAAAGACTATCGTCTTTCAAGGATATTCCTGAAAAAGACTATCGTCCTTCAAGGATATTCCTGAAAAGGACTATCGTCCATCAAGGATATTCCTGAAAAGGACTATCGTCCTTTAAGGATATTCCTGAAAAAGACTATCGTCCTTCAAGGATAATCCTGAAAAAGACTATTGTCCTTCAAGGATATTCCTGAAAAGGACTATCGTCCATCAAGGATATTCCTGAAAAGGACTATCGTCCTTTAAGGATATTCCTGAAAAAGACTATCGTGCTTCAAGGATATTCCTGAAAAGGACTATCGTCCTTTAAGGATATTCCTGAAAAGAACTATAGTCCTTTCACCTTAACTTTCATTCTTCAAGGATATTCCTAAAAAGGACTATCGTCCTTCAAGGATATTCCTGAAAAGGACTATCGTCCTTGAAGAATATTCCTGAATAGGACTTTCGTCCTTCAAGGATATTCCTGAAAAAGACTATCGTCCTTCAAGGATAATCCTGAAAAAGACTATTGTCCTTCAAGGATATTCCTGAAAAGGACTATCGTCCATCAAGGATATTCCTGAAAAAGACTATCGTCCTTTAAGGATATTCCTGAAAAAGACTATCGTCCTTTAAGGATATTCCTGAAAAAGACTATCGTCCTTTAAGGATATTTCTGAAAAAGACTATCGTCCTTCAAGGATATTCCTGAAAAAGACTATCGTCCTTTTAGGATATTCCTGAAAAAGACTATCGTCCTTTAAGGATATTTCTGAAAAAGACTATCGTCCTTCAAGGATATTCCTGAAAAAGACTATCGTCCTTTTAGGATATTCCTGAAAAAGACTATCGTCCTTTAAGGATATTCCTGAAAAGGACTATCGTCCTTCAAGGATATTCCTGAAAAAGACTATCTAGCTTTAAGGATATTCCTGAAAAAGAAAATCGTCTTTTAAGGATATTCCTGAAAAAGACTATTGTCCTATAAGGATATTCCTGAAAAAAACTATCGTCCTTTAAGGATATTCCTGAAAAGGACTATCGTCCTTCAAGTATTTTCCTAAAAAACACTATCGCCTTTCAAGGATATTCCTGAAAAAGACTATCGTCCTTTAAGGATATTCCTGAAAAAGACTATCGTCCTTTAAGGATATTCCTGAAAAAGACTATCGTCCTTTAAGGAAATTCCTGAAGAAGACTATTGTCCATCAAGGATATTCCTGAAAAAGACTATCGTTCTTTAAGGATATTCCTGAAAAAGACTATCGTCCTTCAAGGATATTCCTGAAAATGACTATTGTCCATCAAGGATATTCCTGAAAAAGACTATCGTCCTTTAAGGATATTCCTGAAAAAGACTATTGTCCATCAAGGATATTCCTGAAAAAGACTATCGTCCTTTACGGATATTCCTGAAAAAGACTATCGTCCTTTAAGGATATTCCTGAAAAAGACTATTGTCCTTCAAGGATATTCCTGAAAAAGACTATCGTCCTTTAAGGATATTCCTGAAAAGGACTATCGTCCATTACGGATATTCCTGAAAAAGACTATCGTCCTTTAAGGATATTCCTGAAAAAGACTATTGTCCTTCAAGGATATTCCTGAAAAGGACTATCGTCCTTCAAGAATATTCCTGAAAAAGACTATCGTTCTTTACGGATATTCCTGAAAAAGACTATCGTCCTTTAAGGATATTCCTGAAAAAGACTATTGTCCATCAAGGATATTCCTGAAAAAGACTATCATCCTTCAAGGATATTCCTGAAAAGGACTATCGTCCTTTAAGGATATTCCTGAAAAAGACTATCGTCCTTTAAGGATATTCCTGAAAAAGGCTATCATCCTTCAAGGATATTCTTGAAAAAGACTATCGTTCATTAAGGATATTCCTGAAAAAGACTATCGTCCATCAAGGATATTCCTGAAAAGGACTATCGTCCTTCAAGGATATTCCTGAAAAAGACTATCGTCCTTTTAGGATATTCCTGAAATAGACTATCGTCCTTTTAGGATATTCCTGAAAAAGACTATCATCCTTAAAGGATATTCCTGAAAAAGACTATTGTCCTTCAAGGATATTCCTGAAAAGGACTATCGTCCTTCAAGGATATTCCTGAAAAAGACTATTGTCCTTCAAGGATATTCCTGAAAAAGACTATCGTCCTTCAAGGATATTCCTGAAAAGGACTATCGTCCTTCAAGGATATTCCTGAAAAAGACTTTCGTCCATCAAGGATATTCCTGAAAAAGACTATCGTCCTTTAAGGATATTCGTGGAAAGGACTATAGTCCTTCAAGGATATTCCTGAAAAAGACTATCGTCCTTTTAGGATATTCCTGAAAAAGACTATCGTTTTTTAAGGATATTCCTAAAAAGGACTATCGTCCTTCGAGGATATTCCTGAAAAAGACTATCTAGCTTTAAGGATATTCCTGAAAAAACCTATCGTCGTTTTAGGATATTCCTGAAAAAGAAAATCGTCCTTTAAGGATATTCCTGAAAAAGACTATTGTCCTATAAGGATATTCCTGAAAAAAACTATCGTCCTTTAAGGATATTCCTGAAAAAGGCTATCGTCCTTTAAGGAAATTCCTGAAAAAGACTATTGTCCATCAAGGATATTCCTGAAAAAGACTATCGTTCTTTAAGGACATTCCTGAAAAAGACTATCGTCCTTCAAGGATAATCCTGAAAATGACTATTGTCCATCAAGGATATTCCTGAAAAAGACTATCGTCCTTTAAGGATATTCCTGAAAAAGACTATCGTCCTTTAAGGATATTCCTGAAAAAGACTATCGTCCTTCAAGGATATTCCTGAAAAAGACTATCGTCCTTTAAGGATATTCCTGAAAAAGACTATCATCCTTCAAGGATAATCCTGAAAAGGACTATCGTCCTTTAAGGATATTCCTGAAAAAGACTATCGTCCTTTAAGGATATTCCTGAAAAAGACTATCGTCCTTTAAGGATATTCCTGAAAAAGACTATTGTCCATCAAGGATATTCCTGAAAAAGACTATCGTCCTTTACGGATATTCCTGAAAAAGACTATCGTCTTTTAAGGATATTCCTGAAAAAGCCTATCGTCCTTCAAGGATATTCCTGAAAAAGACTATCGTCCTTTAAGGATATTCCTGAAAAAGACTATCATCCTTCAAGGATAATCCTGAAAAGGACTATCGTCCTTTTAGGATATTCCTGAAAAGGACTATCGTCCTTTAAGGATATTCCTGAAAAAGACTATTGTCCATCAAGGATATTCCTGAAAAAGACTATCGTCCTTTAAGGATATTCCTGAAAAGGACTATCGTCCATTAAGGATATTTCTGAAAAAGACTATCGTCCTTTAAGGATATTCCTGAAAAAGACTATTGTCCATCAAGGATATTCCTGAAAAAGACTATCATCCTTCAAGGATATTCCTGAAAAGGACTATCGTCCTTTAAGGATATTCCTGAAAAAGACTATCGTCCTTTAAGGATATTCCTGAAAAGGACTATCGTCCTTCAAGGATATTACTGAAAGGCACTATCATCCTTTAAGGATATTCCTGAAAAAGACTATCGTCCTTCAAGGATATTCCTGAAAAAGACTATCGTCCTTCAAGGATATTCCTGAAAAAGACTATCATCCTTCAAGGATATTCCTAAAAAAGACTATCGTCTTTCAAGGATATTCCTGAAAAAGACTATCGTCTTTCAAGGATATTCCTGAAAAAGACTATCGTCCTTCAAGGATATTCCTGAAAAGGACTATCGTCCATCAAGGATATTCCTGAAAAGGACTATCGTCCTTTAAGGATATTCCTGAAAAAGACTATCGTCCTTCAAGGATAATCCTGAAAAAGACTATTGTCCTTCAAGGATATTCCTGAAAAGGACTATCGTCCATCAAGGATATTCCTGAAAAGGACTATCGTCCTTTAAGGATATTCCTGAAAAAGACTATCGTGCTTCAAGGATATTCCTGAAAAGGACTATCGTCCTTTAAGGATATTCCTGAAAAGAACTATAGTCCTTTCACCTTAACTTTCATTCTTCAAGGATATTCCTAAAAAGGACTATCGTCCTTCAAGGATATTCCTGAAAAGGACTATCGTCCTTGAAGAATATTCCTGAATAGGACTTTCGTCCTTCAAGGATATTCCTGAAAAAGACTATCGTCCTTCAAGGATAATCCTGAAAAAGACTATTGTCCTTCAAGGATATTCCTGAAAAGGACTATCGTCCATCAAGGATATTCCTGAAAAAGACTATCGTCCTTTAAGGATATTCCTGAAAAAGACTATCGTCCTTTAAGGATATTCCTGAAAAAGACTATCGTCCTTTAAGGATATTTCTGAAAAAGACTATCGTCCTTCAAGGATATTCCTGAAAAAGACTATCGTCCTTTTAGGATATTCCTGAAAAAGACTATCGTCCTTTAAGGATATTTCTGAAAAAGACTATCGTCCTTCAAGGATATTCCTGAAAAAGACTATCGTCCTTTTAGGATATTCCTGAAAAAGACTATCGTCCTTTAAGGATATTCCTGAAAAGGACTATCGTCCTTCAAGGATATTCCTGAAAAAGACTATCTAGCTTTAAGGATATTCCTGAAAAAGAAAATCGTCTTTTAAGGATATTCCTGAAAAAGACTATTGTCCTATAAGGATATTCCTGAAAAAAACTATCGTCCTTTAAGGATATTCCTGAAAAGGACTATCGTCCTTCAAGTATTTTCCTAAAAAACACTATCGCCTTTCAAGGATATTCCTGAAAAAGACTATCGTCCTTTAAGGATATTCCTGAAAAAGACTATCGTCCTTTAAGGATATTCCTGAAAAAGACTATCGTCCTTTAAGGAAATTCCTGAAAAAGACTATTGTCCATCAAGGATATTCCTGAAAAAGACTATCGTTCTTTAAGGATATTCCTGAAAAAGACTATCGTCCTTCAAGGATATTCCTGAAAATGACTATTGTCCATCAAGGATATTCCTGAAAAAGACTATCGTCCTTTAAGGATATTCCTGAAAAAGACTATTGTCCATCAAGGATATTCCTGAAAAAGACTATCGTCCTTTACGGATATTCCTCAAAAAGACTATCGTCCTTTAAGGATATTCCTGAAAAAGACTATTGTCCTTCAAGGATATTCCTGAAAAAGACTATCGTCCTTTAAGGATATTCCTGAAAAGGACTATCGTCCATTACGGATATTCCTGAAAAAGACTATCGTCCTTTAAGGATATTCCTGAAAAAGACTATTGTCCTTCAAGGATATTCCTGAAAAGGACTATCGTCCTTCAAGAATATTCCTGAAAAAGACTATCGTTCTTTACGGATATTCCTGAAAAAGACTATCGTCCTTTAAGGATATTCCTGAAAAAGACTATTGTCCATCAAGGATATTCCTGAAAAAGACTATCATCCTTCAAGGATATTCCTGAAAAGGACTATCGTCCTTTAAGGATATTCCTGAAAAAGACTATCGTCCTTTAAGGATATTCCTGAAAAAGGCTATCATCCTTCAAGGATATTCTTGAAAAAGACTATCGTTCATTAAGGATATTCCTGAAAAAGACTATCGTCCATCAAGGATATTCCTGAAAAGGACTATCGTCCTTCAAGGATATTCCTGAAAAAGACTATCGTCCTTTTAGGATATTCCTGAAATAGACTATCGTCCTTTTAGGATATTCCTGAAAAAGACTATCATCCTTAAAGGATATTCCTGAAAAAGACTATTGTCCTTCAAGGATATTCCTGAAAAGGACTATCGTCCTTCAAGGATATTCCTGAAAAAGACTATTGTCCTTCAAGGATATTCCTGAAAAAGACTATCGTCCTTCAAGGATATTCCTGAAAAGGACTATCGTCCTTCAAGGATATTCCTGAAAAAGACTTTCGTCCATCAAGGATATTCCTGAAAAAGACTATCGTCCTTTAAGGATATTCGTGGAAAGGACTATAGTCCTTCAAGGATATTCCTGAAAAAGACTATCGTCCTTTTAGGATATTCCTGAAAAAGACTATCGTTTTTTAAGGATATTCCTAAAAAGGACTATCGTCCTTCGAGGATATTCCTGAAAAAGACTATCTAGCTTTAAGGATATTCCTGAAAAAACCTATCGTCGTTTTAGGATATTCCTGAAAAAGAAAATCGTCCTTTAAGGATATTCCTGAAAAAGACTATTGTCCTATAAGGATATTCCTGAAAAAAACTATCGTCCTTTAAGGATATTCCTGAAAAAGGCTATCGTCCTTTAAGGAAATTCCTGAAAAAGACTATTGTCCATCAAGGATATTCCTGAAAAAGACTATCGTTCTTTAAGGACATTCCTGAAAAAGACTATCGTCCTTCAAGGATAATCCTGAAAATGACTATTGTCCATCAAGGATATTCCTGAAAAAGACTATCGTCCTTTAAGGATATTCCTGAAAAAGACTATCGTCCTTTAAGGATATTCCTGAAAAAGACTATCGTCCTTCAAGGATATTCCTGAAAAAGACTATCGTCCTTTAAGGATATTCCTGAAAAAGACTATCATCCTTCAAGGATAATCCTGAAAAGGACTATCGTCCTTTAAGGATATTCCTGAAAAAGACTATCGTCCTTTAAGGATATTCCTGAAAAAGACTATCGTCCTTTAAGGATATTCCTGAAAAAGACTATTGTCCATCAAGGATATTCCTGAAAAAGACTATCGTCCTTTACGGATATTCCTGAAAAAGACTATCGTCTTTTAAGGATATTCCTGAAAAAGCCTATCGTCCTTCAAGGATATTCCTGAAAAAGACTATCGTCCTTTAAGGATATTCCTGAAAAAGACTATCATCCTTCAAGGATAATCCTGAAAAGGACTATCGTCCTTTTAGGATATTCCTGAAAAGGACTATCGTCCTTTAAGGATATTCCTGAAAAAGACTATTGTCCATCAAGGATATTCCTGAAAAAGACTATCGTCCTTTAAGGATATTCCTGAAAAGGACTATCGTCCATTAAGGATATTTCTGAAAAAGACTATCGTCCTTTAAGGATATTCCTGAAAAAGACTATTGTCCATCAAGGATATTCCTGAAAAAGACTATCATCCTTCAAGGATATTCCTGAAAAGGACTATCGTCCTTTAAGGATATTCCTGAAAAAGACTATCGTCCTTTAAGGATATTCCTGAAAAAGACTATCGTCCTTTTAGGATATTCCTGAAAAAGACTATCGTCCTTTAAGGATATTCCTGAAAAAGACTATTGTCCTTCAAGGATATTCCTGAAAAAGACTATCGTCCTTTAAGGATATTCGTGGAAAGGACTATAGTCCTTCAAGGATATTCCTGAAAAAGACTATCGTCCTTTTAGGATATTCCTGAAAAAGACTATCGTTTTTTAAGGATATTCCTAAAAAGGACTATCGTCCTTCGAGGATATTCCTGAAAAAGACTATCTAGCTTTAAGGATATTTCTGAAAAAGACTATCGTCTTTCAAACGTAGTCCTGAAAAGGACTTTGGTCCTTAAACTATATTCCTGAAAAGGAATATCTTACCTCAAGGATATTCCTGAAAAAGACTATTGTCCTTTAAGGATATTCCTGAAAAAGACTATCGTCCTTTATGGATATTCCTGAAAAAGACTATTGTCCTTCAAGGATATTCCTGAAAAAGACTATCGTCCTTTAAGGATATTCGTGGAAAGGACTATAGTCCTTCAAGGATATTCCTGAAAAAGACTATCGTCCTTTACGGATATTCCTGAAAAAGACTATCGTCCTTTAAGGATATTCCTGAAAAAGACTATTGTCCTTCAAGGATATTCCTGAAAAAGACTATCGTCCTTTAAGGATATTCGTGGAAAGGACTATAGTCCTTCAAGGATATTCCTGAAAAAGACTATCGTCCTTTTAGGATATTCCTGAAAAAGACTATCGTTTTTTAAGGATATTCCTAAAAAGGACTATCGTCCTTCGAGGATATTCCTGAAAAAGACTATCTAGCTTTAAGGATATTTCTGAAAAAGACTATCGTCTTTCAAACGTAGTCCTGAAAAGGACTTTGGTCCTTAAACTATATTCCTGAAAAGGAATATCTTACCTCAAGGATATTCCTGAAAAAGACTATTGTCCTTTAAGGATATTCCTGAAAAAGACTATCGTCCTTTATGGATATTCCTGAAAAAGACTATCGTCTTTCAATGATATTCCTGAAAAAGACTATTGTCCTTTAAGGATATTCCTGAAAAAGACTATCGTCCTTTAAGGATATTCCTGAAAAAGACTATCGTCCTTCAAGGATATTCCTGAAAAAGACTATCGTCCTTTAAGGATATTCCTGAAAAAGACTATCATCCTTCAAGGATAATCCTGAAAAGGACTATCGTCCTTTAAGGATATTCCTGAAAATGACTATCGTCCTTTAAGGATATTCCTGAAAAAGACTATCGTCCTTTAAGGATATTCCTGAAAAAGACTATTGTCCATCAAGGATATTCCTGAAAAAGACTATCGTCCTTTACGGATATTCCTGAAAAAGACTATCGTCTTTTAAGGATATTCCTGAAAAAGCCTATCGTCCTTCAAGGATATTCCTGAAAAAGACTATCGTCCTTTAAGGATATTCCTGAAAAAGACTATCATCCTTCAAGGATAATCCTGAAAAGGACTATCGTCCTTTTAGGATATTCCTGAAAAGGACTATCGTCCTTTAAGGATATTCCTGAAAAAGACTATTGTCCATCAAGGATATTCCTGAAAAAGACTATCGTCCTTTAAGGATATTCCTGAAAAGGACTATCGTCCATTAAGGATATTTCTGAAAAAGACTATCGTCCTTTAAGGATATTCCTGAAAAAGACTATTGTCCATCAAGGATATTCCTGAAAAAGACTATCATCCTTCAAGGATATTCCTGAAAAGGACTATCGTCCTTTAAGGATATTCCTGAAAAAGACTATCGTCCTTTAAGGATATTCCTGAAAAAGGCTATCCTCCTTCAAGGATATTCGTGGAAAGGACTTTAGTCCTTCAAGGATATTCCTGAAAAAGACTATCGTCCTTTACGGATATTCCTGAAAAAGACTATCGTCCTTTAAGGATATTCCTGAAAAAGACTATTGTCCTTCAAGGATATTCCTGAAAAAGACCATCGTCCTTCAAGGATATTCCTGAAAAAGACTATCGTCCATCAAGGATATTCCTGAAAAAGACTATCGTCCTTTTAGGATATTCCTGAAAAGGACTATCGTCCATTAAGGATATTCCTGAAAAAGACTATCGTCCTTTAAGGATATTCCTGAAAAAGACTATTGTCCTTCAAGGATATTCCTGAAAAGGACTATGGTTCTTCAAGGATATTCCTGAAAAAGACTATCGTCCTTTAAGGATATTCCTGAAAAAGACTAATGTCCTTTAAGGATATTCCTAAAAAAGACTATTGTCTTATAAGGATATTCTTTAAAAAGACTATCGTCCTTTACGTATATTCCAAAAAAAAACTATTGTGCTTCAAGGATATTCCTGAAAAAGACTATCGTCCTTCAAGGATATTCCTGAAAACGACTATCGTCCTTTGAGGATATTCCTGAAAAAGACTATCGTCCTTCAAGGATATTCCTGAAAAGGACTATCGTCCTTCAAGGATATTCCTGAAAAAGACTATCGTCCTTTAAGGATATTCCTGAAAAGGACTATCGTCCTTTTAGGATATTCCTGAAAAAGACTATTGTCCTTCAAGGATATTCCTGAAAAGGACTATCGTCCTTCAAGGATATTCCTGAAAAAGACTATCTACCTTTAAGGATATTCCTGAAAACGACTATCGTCCTTAAAGGATATTCCTGAAAAAGACTATTGTCCTTCAAGGATATTCCTGAAAAAGACTATCGTCTTTCAAGGATATTCCTGAAAAGGACTATCGTCCTTCAAGGATATTCCTGAAAAAGACTTTCGTCCATCAAGGATATTCCTGAAAAAGACTATCGTCCTTTAAGGATATTCGTGGAAAGGACTATAGTCCTTCAAGGATATTCCTGAAAAAGACTATCGTCCTTTTAGGATATTCCTGAAAAAGACTATCGTTTCTTAAGGATATTCCTGAAAAGGACTATCGTCCTTCAAGGATATTCCTGAAAAAGACTATCAAGCTTTAAGGATATTCCTGAAAAAAACTATCGTCCTTTTAGGATATTCCTGAAAAAGAAAATCGTCCTTTAAGGATATTCCTGAAAAAGACTATTGTCCTATAAGGATATTCCTGAAAAAAACTATCGTCCTTCAAGGATATTCCTGAAAAGGAGTATCGTCCTTCAAGTATATTCCTAAAAAACACTATCGTCCTTTAAGGATATTCCTGAAAAAGACTATCGTCCTTTAAGGATATTCCTGGAAAAGACTATCGTCCTTTTAGGATATTCCTGAAAAAGACTATCGTTCTTTGAGGAAATTCCTGAAAAAGACTATTGTCCATCAAGGATATTCCTGAAAAAGACTATCATCCTTCAAGGATAATCCTGAAAAGGACTATCGTCCTTTTAGGATATTCCTGAAAAAGACTATCGTTTCTTAAGGATATTCCTGAAAAGGACTATCGTCCTTCAAGGATATTCCTGAAAAAGACTATCAAGCTTTAAGGATATTCCTGAAAAAAACTATCGTCCTTTTAGGATATTCCTGAAAAAGAAAATCGTCCTTTAAGGATATTCCTGAAAAAGACTATTGTCCTATAAGGATATTCCTGAAAAAAACTATCGTCCTTCAAGGATATTCCTGAAAAAGACTATCGTCCTTTACGGATATTCCTGAAAAAGACTATTGTCCATCAAGGATATTCCTGAAAAAGACTATCGTCCTTTACGGATATTCCTGAAAAAGACTATCGTCCTTTAAGGATATACCTGAAAAAGACTATCGTCCTTCAAGGATATTCCTGAAAAAGACTATCATCCTTCAAGGATAATCCTGAAAAGGACTATCGTCATTTTAGGATATTCCTGAAAAAGACTATCGTCCTTTAAGGATATTCCTGGAAAAGACTATCGTCCTTTAAGGATATTCCTGAAAAAGACTATCGTCCTTTAAGGATATTCCTGAAAAAGACTATTGTCCATCAAGGATATTCCTGAAAAAGACTATCGTTCTTTAAGGATATTCCTGAAAAAGACTATCGTTTCTTAAGGATATTCCTGAAAAGGAGTATCGTCCTTTAAGGATATTCCTGGAAAAGACTATCGTCCTTTAAGGATATTCCTGAAAAAGACTATCGTTTCTTAAGGATATTCCTGAAAAGGAGTATCGTCCTTCAAGTACATTCCTAAAAAACACTATCGTCCTTTAAGGATATTCCTGAAAAAGACTATCGTCCTTTACGGATATTCCTGAAAAAGACTATCGTCCTTTAAGGATATTCCTGGAAAAGACTATCGTCCTTTAAGGATATTCCTGAAAAAGACTATTGTCCATCAAGGATATTCCTGAAAAAGACTATCGTCCTTTACGGATATTCCTGAAAAAGTCTATCGTCCTTTAAGGATATACCTGAAAAAGACTATCGTCCTTCAAGGATATTCCTGAAAAAGACTATCATCCTTCAAGGATAATCCTGAAAAGGACTATCGTCATTTTAGGATATTCCTGAAAAAGACTATCGTCCTTTAAGGATATTCCTGGAAAAGACTATCGTCCTTTAAAGATATTCCTGAAAAAGACTATCGTCCTTTAAGGATATTCCTGAAAAAGACTATTGTCCATCAAGGATATTCCTGAAAAAGACTATCGTTCTTTAAGGATATTCCTGAAAAAGACTATCGTCCTTCAAGGATATTCCTGAAAATGACTATTGTCCATCAAGGATATTCCTGAAAAAGACTATCGTCCTTTAAGGATATTCCTGAAAAAGACTATTGTCCATCAAGGATATTCCTGAAAAAGACTATCGTCCTTTACGGATATTCCTGAAAAGGACTATGGTCCTTGAAGTATATTCCTGAAAAAGACTATCGTCCTTCAAGGATATTCCTGAAAAAGACTATCGTCCTTTAAGGATATTCCTGAAAAAACCTATCATCCTTCAAGGATAATCCTGAAAAGGACTATCGTCCTTTAAGGATATTCCTGAAAAAGACTATCGTCCTTTAAGGATATTCCTAAAAAAGACTATCGTCCTTTAAGGATATTCCTGAAAAAGACTATCGTCCTTTAAGGATATTCCTGAAAAAGACTATTGTCCATCAAGGATATTCCTGAAAAAGACTATCGTCCTTAACGGATATTCCCGAAAAAGACTATCGTCCTTTAAGGATATTCCTGAAAAAGACTATCGTCCTTTAAGGATATTCCTGAAAAAGACTATTGTCCATCAAGGATATTCCTGAAAAAGACTATCGTCCTTAACGGATATTCCTGAAAAAGACTATCGTCCCTTAAGGATATTCCTGAAAAAGACTATCGTCCTTCAAGGATATTCCTGAAAAAGACTATCGTCCTTTAAGGATATTCCTGAAAAAACCTATCGTCCTTTAAGGATATTCGTGGCAAGGACTTTAGTCCTTCAAGGATATTCCTGAAAAAGACTATCGTCCTTTAAGGATATTCCTGAAAAAGACTATCGTCCTTAAAGGATATTCCTGAAAAAGGCTATCCTCCTTCAAGGATATTCGTGGAAAGGACTTTAGTCCTTCAAGGATATTCCTGAAAAAGACTATCGTCCTTTACGGATATTCCTGAAAAAGACTATCGTCCTTTAAGGATATTCCTGAAAAAGACTATTGTCCTTCAAGGATATTCCTGAAAAAGACCATCGTCCTTCAAGGATATTCCTGAAAAAGACTATTGTCCATCAAGGATATTCCTGAAAAAGACTATCGTCCTTTACGGATATTCCTGAAAAAGACTATCGTCCTTTAAGGATATACCTGAAAAAGACTATCGTCCTTCAAGGATATTCCTGAAAAAGACTATCATCCTTCAAGGATAATCCTGAAAAGGACTATCGTCCTTTTAGGATATTCCTGAAAAAGACTATCGTCCTTTAAGGATATTCCTGAAAAAGACTATCGTCCTTTAAGGATATACCTGAAAAAGACTATCGTCCTTCAAGGATATTCCTGAAAAGGACTATCGATCTTCAAGGATATTCCTGAAAAAGTCTATCTAGCTTTAAGGATATTCCTGAAAAAGACTATCGTCCATCAAGGATATTCCTGAAAAAGACTATTGTCCATCAAGGATATTCCTGAAAAAGACTATCGTCCTTTACGGATATTCCTGAAAAAGACTATCGTCCTTTAAGGATATACCTGAAAAAGACTATCGTCCTTCAAGGATATTCCTGAAAAAGACTATCATCCTTCAAGGATAATCCTGAAAAGGACTATCGTCCTTTTAGGATATTCCTGAAAAAGACTATCGTCCTTTATGGATATTCCTGAAAAAGACTATCGTCCTTTAAGGATATTCCTGAAAAAGACTATCGTTCTTTAAGGAAATTCCTGAAAAAGACTATTGTCCATCAAGGATATTCCTGAAAAAGACTATCGTTCTTTAAGGATATTCCTGAAAAAGACTATCGTCCTTCAAGGATATTCCTGAAAATGACTATTGTCCATCAAGGATATTCCTGAAAAAGACTATCGTCCTTTAAGGATATTCCTGAAAAAGACTATTGTCCATCAAGGATATTCCTGAAAAAGACTATCGTCCTTTACGGATATTCCTGAAAAAGACTATCGTCCTTTAAGGATATTCCTGAAAAAGACTATCGTCCTTCAAGGATATTCCTGAAAAAGACTATCGTCCTTTAAGGATATTCCTGAAAAAGACTATCGTCCATCAAGGATATTCCTGAAAAAGACTATCGTCCTTTAAGGATATTCGTGGAAAGGACTATAGTCCTTCAAGGATATTCCTGAAAAAGACTATCGTCCTTTTAGGATATTCCTGAAAAAGACTATCGTCCTAAAAGTATATTCCTGAAAAAGACTATACTCCTTCAAGGATATTCCTGAAAAGGACTATCGTCCTTCAAGGATATTCCTGAAAAAGTCTATCTAGCTTTAAGGATATTCCTGAAAACGACTATCATCCTCTAAGGATATTCCTGAAAAAGACTATCGTCGTTTTAGGATATTCCTGAAAAAGACTATCGTCCTTTAAGGATATTCCTGAAAAAGACTATCGTCCTTCAAGGATATTCCTGAAAAAGACTATCGTCCTTTAAGGATATTCCTGAAAAAGACTATCGTCCATCAAGGATATTCCTGAAAAAGACTATCGTCCTTTAAGGATATTCGTGGAAAGGACTATAGTCCTTCAAGGATATTCCTGAAAAAGACTATCGTCCTTTTAGGATATTCCTGAAAAAGACTATCGTCCATCAAGGATATTCCTGAAAAAGACTATCGTCCTTTAAGGATATTCCTGAAAAAGACTATCGTCCATCAAGGATATTCCTGAAAAAGACTATCGTCCTTTAAGGATATTCGTGGAAAGGACTAAAGTCCTTCAAGGATATTCCTGAAAAAGACTATCGTCCTTTTAGGATATTCCTGAAAAAGACTATCGTCCTAAAAGGATATTCCTGAAAAAGACTATTGTCCTTCAAGGATATTCCTGAAAAGGACTATCGATCTTCAAGGATATTCCTGAAAAAGTCTATCTAGCTTTAAGGATATTCCTGAAAAAGACTATCGTCCATCAAGGATATTCCTGAAAAAGACTATTGTCCATCAAGGATATTCCTGAAAAAGACTATCGTCCTTTACGGATATTCCTGAAAAAGACTATCGTCCTTTAAGGATATACCTGAAAAAGACTATCGTCCTTCAAGGATATTCCTGAAAAAGACTATCATCCTTCAAGGATAATCCTGAAAAGGACTATCGTCCTTTTAGGATATTCCTGAAAAAGACTATCGTCCTTTAAGGATATTCCTGAAAAAGACTATCGTCCTTTAAAGATATTCCTGAAAAAGACTATCGTCCTTCAAGGATATTCCTGAAAAAGACTATCATCCTTCAAGGATTATCCTGAAAAGGACTATCGTCCTTTTAGGATATTCCTGAAAAAGACTATCGTCCTTTAAGGATATTCCTGAAAAAGACTATTGTCCTATAAGGATATTCCTGAAAAAGACTATCGTCCTTTAAGGATATTCCTGAAAAAGACTATTGTCCTTCAAGGATATTCCTGAAAAGGACTATCGTCCTTCAAGGATATTCCTGAAAAAGACTGTCGTCCTTTTAGGATATTCCTCAAAAAGACTATCGTCCTTTAAGGATATTCCTGAAAAAGACTATCGTCCTTTTAGGATATTCCCAAAAAGACTATCGTCTCTTAAGGATATTCCTGAAAAAGACTATCGTCCTTCAAGGATATTCCTGAAAAAGACTATTGTCCTTCAAGGATATTCCTGAAAAGGACTATCGTCCTTCAAGGATATTCCTGAAAAAGACTTTCGTCCATCAAGGATATTCCTGAAAAAGACTATCGTCCTTTAAGGATATTCGTGGAAAGGACTATAGTCCTTCAAGGATATTCCTGAAAAAGACTATCGTCCTTTTAGGATATTCCTGAAAAAGACTATCGTCCTTTAAGGATATTCCTGAAAAGGACTATCGTCCTTCAAGGATATTCCTGAAAAAGACTATCTAGCTTTAAGGATATTCCTGAAAAAGAAAATCGTCCTTTAAGGATATTCCTGAAAAAGACTATTGTCCATCAAGGATATTCCTGAAAAAAACTATCGTCCTTTAAGGATATTCCTGAAAAGGACTATCGTCCTTCAAGTATATTCCTAAAAAACACTATCGCCTTTCAAGGATATTCCTGAAAAAGACTATCGTCCTTTAAGGATATTCCTGAAAAAGACTATCGTCCTTTAAGGATATTCCTGAAAAAGACTATCGTCCTTCAAGGATATTCCTGAAAATGACTATTGTCCATCAAGGATATTCCTGAAAAAGACTATCGTCCTTTAAGGATATTCCTGAAAAAGACTATTGTCCATCAAGGATATTCCTGAAAAAGACTATCGTCCTTTACGGATATTCCTGAAAAAGACTATCGTCCTTTAAGGATATTTCTGAAAAAGACTATCGTCCTTCAAGGATATTCCTGAAAAAGACTATCGTCCTTTTAGGATATTCCTGAAAAAGACTATCGTCCTTTAAGGATATTCCTGAAAAGGACTATCGTCCTTCAAGGATATTCCTGAAAAAGACTATCTAGCTTTAAGGATATTCCTGAAAAAGAAAATCGTCTTTTAAGGATATTCCTGAAAAAGACTATTGTCCTATAAGGATATTCCTGAAAAAAACTATCGTCCTTTAAGGATATTCCTGAAAAGGACTATCGTCCTTCAAGTATTTTCCTAAAAAACACTATCGCCTTTCAAGGATATTCCTGAAAAAGACTATCGTCCTTTAAGGATATTCCTGAAAAAGACTATCGTCCTTTAAGGATATTCCTGAAAAAGACTATCGTCCTTTAAGGAAATTCCTGAAAAAGACTATTGTCCATCAAGGATATTCCTGAAAAAGACTATCGTTCTTTAAGGATATTCCTGAAAAAGACTATCGTCCTTCAAGGATATTCCTGAAAATGACTATTGTCCATCAAGGATATTCCTGAAAAAGACTATCGTCCTTTAAGGATATTCCTGAAAAAGACTATTGTCCATCAAGGATATTCCTGAAAAAGACTATCGTCCTTTACGGATATTCCTGAAAAAGACTATCGTCCTTTAAGGATATTCCTGAAAAAGACTATTGTCCTTCAAGGATATTCCTGAAAAAGACTATCGTCCTTTAAGGATATTCCTGAAAAGGACTATCGTCCATTAAGGATATTCCTGAAAAAGACTATCGTCCTTTAAGGATATTCCTGAAAAAGACTATTGTCCTTCAAGGATATTCCTGAAAAGGACTATCGTCCTTCAAGAATATTCCTGAAAAAGACTATCGTTCTTTACGGATATTCCTGAAAAAGACTATCGTCCTTTAAGGATATTCCTGAAAAAGACTATTGTCCATCAAGGATATTCCTGAAAAAGACTATCATCCTTCAAGGATATTCCTGAAAAGGACTATCGTCCTTTAAGGATATTCCTGAAAAAGACTATCGTCCTTTAAGGATATTCCTGAAAAAGGCTATCATCCTTCAAGGATATTCTTGAAAAAGACTATCGTCCATCAAGGATATTCCTGAAAAGGACTATCGTCCTTCAAGGATATTCCTGAAAAGGACAATCGTCCTTCAAGGATATTCCTGAAAAAGACTATCGTCCTTTTAGGATATTCCTGAAATAGACTATCGTCCTTTTAGGATATTCCTGAAAAAGACTATCATCCTTAAAGGATATTCCTGAAAAAGACTATTGTCCTTCAAGGATATTCCTGAAAAGGACTATCGTCCTTCAAGGATATTCCTGAAAAAGACTATTGTCCTTCAAGGATATTCCTGAAAAAGACTATCGTCCTTCAAGGATATTCCTGAAAAGGACTATCGTCCTTCAAGGATATTCCTGAAAAAGACTTTCGTCCATCAAGGATATTCCTGAAAAAGACTATCGTCCTTTAAGGATATTCGTGGAAAGGACTATAGTCCTTCAAGGATATTCCTGAAAAAGACTATCGTCCTTTTAGGATATTCCTGAAAAAGACTATCGTTTTTTAAGGATATTCCTAAAAAGGACTATCGTCCTTCGAGGATATTCCTGAAAAAGACTATCTAGCTTTAAGGATATTCCTGAAAAAACCTATCGTCGTTTTAGGATATTCCTGAAAAAGAAAATCGTCCTTTAAGGATATTCCTGAAAAAGACTATTGTCCTATAAGGATATTCCTGAAAAAAACTATCGTCCTTTAAGGATATTCCTGAAAAAGACTATCGTCCTTTAAGGAAATTCCTGAAAAAGACTATTGTCTATCAAGGATATTCCTGAAAAAGACTATCGTTCTTTAAGGACATTCCTGAAAAAGACTATCGTCCTTCAAGGATAATCCTGAAAATGACTATTGTCCATCAAGGATATTCCTGAAAAAGACTATCGTCCTTTAAGGATATTCCTGAAAAAGACTATCGTCCTTTAAGGATATTCCTGAAAAAGACTATCGTCCTTCAAGGATATTCCTGAAAAAGACTATCGTCCTTTAAGGATATTCCTGAAAAAGACTATCATCCTTCAAGGATAATCCTGAAAAGGACTTTCGTCCTTTAAGGATATTCCTGAAAAAGACTATCGTCCTTTTAAGGATATTCCTGAAAAAGACTATCGTCCTTTAAGGATATTCCTGAAAAAGACTATTGTCCATCAAGGATATTCCTGAAAAAGACTATCGTCCTTTACGGATATTCCTGAAAAAGACTATCGTCTTTTAAGGATATTCCTGAAAAAGCCTATCGTCCTTCAAGGATATTCCTGAAAAAGACTATCGTCCATTAAGGATATTCCTGAAAAAGACTATCATCCTTCAAGGATAATCCTGAAAAGGACTATCGTCCTTTTAGGATATTCCTGAAAAGGACTATCGTCCTTTAAGGATATTCCTGAAAAAGACTATTGTCCATCAAGGATATTCCTGAAAAAGACTATCGTCCTTTAAGGATATTCCTGAAAAGGACTATCGTCCATTAAGGATATTTCTGAAAAAGACTATCGTCCTTTAAGGATATTCCTGAAAAAGACTATTGTCCATCAAGGATATTCCTGAAAAAGACTATCATCCTTCAAGGATATTCCTGAAAAGGACTATCGTCCTTTAAGGATATTCCTGAAAAAGACTATCGTCCTTTAAGGATATTCCTGAAAAAGGCTATCCTCCTTCAAGGATATTCGTGGAAAGGACTTTAGTCCTTCAAGGATATTCCTGAAAAAGACTATCGTCCTTTAAGGATATTCCTGAAAAAGACTATTGTCCTTCAAGGATATTCCTGAAAAAGACTATCGTCCTTCAAGGATATTCCTGAAAAAGACTATCGTCCATCAAGGATATTCCTGAAAAAGACTATCGTCCTTTTAGGATATTCCTGAAAAGGACTATCGTCCATTAAGGATATTCCTGAAAAAGACTATCGTCCTTTTAGGATATTCCTGAAAAGGACTATCGTCCATTAAGGATATTCCTGAAAAAGACTATCGTCCTTTAAGGATATTCCTGAAAAAGACTATTGTCCTTCAAGGATATTCCTGAAAAGGACTATGGTTCTTCAAGGATATTCCTGAAAAAGACTATCGTCCTTTAAGGATATTCCTGAAAAAGACTAATGTCCTTTAAGGATATTCCTAAAAAAGACTATTGTCTTATAAGGATATTCTTTAAAAAGACTATCGTCCTTTACGTATATTCCAAAAAAAAACTATTGTGCTTCAAGGATATTCCTGAAAAAGACTATCGTCCTTCAAGTATATTCCTGAAAACGACTATCGTCCTTTGAGGATATTCCTGAAAAAGACTATCGTCCTTCAAGGATATTCCTGAAAAGGACTATCGTCCTTCAAGGATATTCCTGAAAAAGACTATCGTTTTTTAAGGATATTCCTGAAAAGGACTATCGTCCTTTTAGGATATTCCTGAAAAAGACTATTGTCCTTCAAGGATATTCCTGAAAAGGACTATCGTCCTTCAAGGATATTCCTGAAAAAGACTATCTACCTTTAAGGATATTCCTGAAAACGACTATCGTCCTTAAAGGATATTCCTGAAAAAGACTATTGTCCTTCAAGGATATTCCTGAAAAAGACTATCGTCTTTCAAGGATATTCCTGAAAAGGACTATCGTCCTTCAAGGATATTCCTGAAAAAGACTTTCGTCCATCAAGGATATTCCTGAAAAAGACTATCGTCCTTTAAGGATATTCGTGGAAAGGACTATAGTCCTTCAAGGATATTCCTGAAAAAGACTATCGTCCTTTTAGGATATTCCTGAAAAAGACTATCGTTTCTTAAGGATATTCCTGAAAAGGACTATCGTCCTTCAAGGATATTCCTGAAAAAGACTATCAAGCTTTAAGGATATTCCTGAAAAAAACTATTGTCCTTTTAGGATATTCCTGAAAAAGAAAATCGTCCTTTAAGGATATTCCTGAAAAAGACTATTGTCCTATAAGGATATTCCTGAAAAAAACTATCGTCCTTCAAGGATATTCCTGAAAAGGAGTATCGTCCTTCAAGTATATTCCTAAAAAACACTATCGTCCTTTAAGGATATTCCTGAAAAAGACTATCGTCCTTTAAGGATATTCCTGGAAAAGACTATCGTTCTTTGAGGAAATTCCTGAAAAAGACTATTGTCCATCAAGGATATTCCTGAAAAAGACTATCGTTCTTTAAGGATATTCCTGAAAAAGACTATCGTCCTTCAAGGATATTCCTGAAAAAGACTATCATCCTTCAAGGATAATCCTGAAAAGGACTATCGTCCTTTTAGGATATTCCTGAAAAAGACTATCGTTTCTTAAGGATATTCCTGAAAAGGACTATCGTCCTTCAAGGATATTCCTGAAAAAGACTATCAAGCTTTAAGGATATTCCTGAAAAAAACTATCGTCCTTTTAGGATATTCCTGAAAAAGAAAATCGTCCTTTAAGGATATTACTGAAAAAGACTATTGTCCTATAAGGATATTCCTAAAAAAAACTATCGTCCTTCAAGGATATTCCTGAAAAGGAGTATCGTCCTTCAAGTATATTCCTAAAAAACACTATCGTCCTTTAAGGATATTCCTGAAAAAGACTATCGTCCTTTAAGGATATTCCTGGAAAAGACTATCGTCCTTTAAGGATATTCCTGAAAAAGACTATTGTCCATCAAGGATATTCCTGAAAAAGACTATCGTCCTTTACGGATATTCCTGAAAAAGACTATCGTCCTTTAAGGATATACCTGAAAAAGACTATCGTCCTTCAAGGATATTCCTGAAAAAGACTATCATCCTTCAAGGATAATCCTGAAAAGGACTATCGTCATTTTAGGATATTCCTGAAAAAGACTATCGTCCTTTAAGGATATTCCTGAAAAAGACTATCGTCCTTTAAGGATATTCCTGGAAAAGACTATCGTCCTTTAAGGATATTCCTGAAAAAGACTATCGTTCTTTAAGGATATTCCTGAAAAAGACTATCGTCCTTCAAGGATATTCCTGAAAATGACTATTGTCCATCAAGGATATTCCTGAAAAAGACTATCGTCCTTTAAGGATATTCCTGAAAAAGACTATTGTCCATCAAGGATATTCCTGAAAAAGACTATCGTCCTTTACGGATATTCCTGAAAAGGACTATGGTCCTTGAAGTATATTCCTGAAAAAGACTATCGTCCTTCAAGGATATTCCTGAAAAAGACTATCGTCCTTTAAGGATATTCCTGAAAAAACCTATCATCCTTCAAGGATAATCCTGAAAAGGACTATCGTCCTTTAAGGATATTCCTGAAAAAGACTATCGTCCTTTAAGGATATTCCTGAAAAAGACTATCGTCCTTTAAGGATATTCCTGAAAAAGACTATCGTCCTTTAAGGATATTCCTGAAAAAGACTATTGTCCATCAAGGATATTCCTGAAAAAGACTATCGTCCTTTAAGGATATTCCTGAAAAAGACTATCGTCCCTTAAGGATATTCCTGAAAAAGACTATCGTCCTTCAAGGATATTCCTGAAAAAGACTATCGTCCTTTAAGGATATTCCTGAAAAAACCTATCGTCCTTTAAGGATATTCGTGGCAAGGACTTTAGTCCTTCAAGGATATTCCTGAAAAAGACTATCGTCCTTTACGGATATTCCTGAAAAAGACTATCGTCCCTTAAGGATATTCCTGAAAAAGACTATCGTCCTTCAAGGATATTCCTGAAAAAGACTATCGTCCTTTAAGGATATTCCTGAAAAAGACTATCGTCCATCAAGGATATTCCTGAAAAAGACTATCGTCCTTTAAGGATATTCGTGGAAAGGACTAAAGTCCTTCAAGGATATTCCTGAAAAAGACTATCGTCCTTTTAGGATATTCCTGAAAAAGACTATCGTCCTAAAAGGATATTCCTGAAAAAGACTATTGTCCTTCAAGGATATTCCTGAAAAGGACTATCGATCTTCAAGGATATTCCTGAAAAAGTCTATCTAGCTTTAAGGATATTCCTGAAAAAGACTATCGTCCATCAAGGATATTCCTGAAAAAGACTATTGTCCATCAAGGATATTCCTGAAAAAGACTATCGTCCTTTACGGATATTCCTGAAAAAGACTATCGTCCTTTAAGGATATACCTGAAAAAGACTATCGTCCTTCAAGGATATTCCTGAAAAAGACTATCATCCTTCAAGGATAATCCTGAAAAGGACTATCGTCCTTTTAGGATATTCCTGAAAAAGACTATCGTCCTTTAAGGATATTCCTGAAAAAGACTATCGTCCTTTAAAGATATTCCTGAAAAAGACTATCGTCCTTCAAGGATATTCCTGAAAAAGACTATCATCCTTCAAGGATTATCCTGAAAAGGACTATCGTCCTTTTAGGATATTCCTGAAAAAGACTATCGTCCTTTAAGGATATTCCTGAAAAAGACTATTGTCCTATAAGGATATTCCTGAAAAAGACTATCGTCCTTTAAGGATATTCCTGAAAAAGACTATTGTCCTTCAAGGATATTCCTGAAAAGGACTATCGTCCTTCAAGGATATTCCTGAAAAAGACTGTCGTCCTTTTAGGATATTCCTCAAAAAGACTATCGTCCTTTAAGGATATTCCTGAAAAAGACTATCGTCCTTTTAGGATATTCCCAAAAAGACTATCGTCTCTTAAGGATATTCCTGAAAAAGACTATCGTCCTTCAAGGATATTCCTGAAAAAGACTATTGTCCTTCAAGGATATTCCTGAAAAGGACTATCGTCCTTCAAGGATATTCCTGAAAAAGACTTTCGTCCATCAAGGATATTCCTGAAAAAGACTATCGTCCTTTAAGGATATTCGTGGAAAGGACTATAGTCCTTCAAGGATATTCCTGAAAAAGACTATCGTCCTTTTAGGATATTCCTGAAAAAGACTATCGTCCTTTAAGGATATTCCTGAAAAGGACTATCGTCCTTCAAGGATATTCCTGAAAAAGACTATCTAGCTTTAAGGATATTCCTGAAAAAGAAAATCGTCCTTTAAGGATATTCCTGAAAAAGACTATTGTCCTATAAGGATATTCCTGAAAAAAACTATCGTCCTTTAAGGATATTCCTGAAAAGGACTATCGTTTTTCAAGTATATTCCTAAAAAACACTATCGCCTTTCAAGGATATTCCTGAAAAAGACTATCGTCCTTTAAGGATATTCCTGAAAAAGACTATCGTCCTTTAAGGATATTCCTGAAAAAGACTATCGTCCTTCAAGGATATTCCTGAAAATGACTATTGTCCATCAAGGATATTCCTGAAAAAGACTATCGTCCTTTAAAGATATTCCTGAAAAAGACTATTGTCCATCAAGGATATTCCTGAAAAAGACTATCGTCCTTTACGGATATTCCTGAAAAAGACTATCGTCCTTTAAGGATATTCCTGAAAAAGACTTTCGTCCTTCAAGGATATTCCTGAAAAAGACTATCGTCCTTTTAGGATATTCCTGAAAAAGACTATCGTCCTTTAAGGATATTCCTGAAAAGGACTATCGTCCTTCAAGGATATTCCTGAAAAAGACTATCTAGCTTTAAGGATATTCCTGAAAAAGAAAATCGTCTTTTAAGGATATTCCTGAAAAAGACTATTGTCCTATAAGGATATTCCTGAAAAAACTATCGTCCTTTAAGGATATTCCTGAAAAGGACTATCGTCCTTCAAGTATTTTCCTAAAAAACACTATCGCCTTTCAAGGATATTCCTGAAAAAGACTATCGTCCTTTAAGGATATTCCTGAAAAAGACTATCGTCCTTTAAGGATATTCCTGAAAAAGACTATCGTCCTTTAAGGAAATTCCTGAAAAAGACTATTGTCCATCAAGGATATTCCTGAAAAAGACTATCGTTCTTTAAGGATATTCCTGAAAAAGACTATCGTCCTTCAAGGATATTCCTGAAAATGACTATTGTCCATCAAGGATATTCCTGAAAAAGACTATCGTCCTTTAAGGATATTCCTGAAAAAGACTATTGTCCATCAAGGATATTCCTGAAAAAGACTATCGTCCTTTACGGATATTCCTGAAAAAGACTATCGTCCTTTAAGGATATTCCTGAAAAAGACTATTGTCCTTCAAGGATATTCCTGAAAAAGACTATCGTCCTTTAAGGATATTCCTGAAAAGGACTATCGTCCATTAAGGATATTCCTGAAAAAGACTATCGTCCTTTAAGGATATTCCTGAAAAAGACTATTGTCCTTCAAGGATATTCCTGAAAAGGACTATCGTCCTTCAAGAATATTCCTGAAAAAGACTATCGTTCTTTACGGATATTCCTGAAAAAGACTATCGTCCTTTAAGGATATTCCTGAAAAAGACTATTGTCCATCAAGGATATTCCTGAAAAAGACTATCATCCTTCAAGGATATTCCTGAAAAGGACTATCGTCCTTTAAGGATATTCCTGAAAAAGACTATCGTCCTTTAAGGATATTCCTGAAAAAGGCTATCATCCTTCAAGGATATTCTTGAAAAAGACTATCGTTCATTAAGGATATTCCTGAAAAAGACTATCGTCCATCAAGGATATTCCTGAAAAGGACTATCGTCCTTCAAGGATATTCCTGAAAAAGACTATCGTCCTTTAAGGATATTCCTGAAATAGACTATCGTCCTTTTAGGATATTCCTGAAAAAGAGTATCGTCCTTAAAGGATATTCCTGAAAAAGACTATTGTCCTTCAAGGATATTCCTGAAAAGGACTATCGTCCTTCAAGGATATTCCTGAAAAAGACTATTGTCCTTCAAGGATATTCCTGAAAAAGACTATCGTCCTTCAAGGATATTCCTGAAAAGGACTATCGTCCTTCAAGGATATTCCTGAAAAAGACTTTCGTCCATCAAGGATATTCCTGAAAAAGACTATCGTCCTTTAAGGATATTCGTGGAAAGGACTATAGTCCTTCAAGGATATTCCTGAAAAAGACTATCGTTCTTTAAGGACATTCCTGAAAAAGACTATCGTCCTTCAAGGATAATCCTGAAAATGACTATTGTCCATCAAGGATATTCCTGAAAAAGACTATCGTCCTTTAAGGATATTCCTGAAAAAGACTATCGTCCTTTAAGGATATTCCTGAAAAAGACTATCGTCCTTCAAGGATATTCCTGAAAAAGACTATCGTCCTTTAAGGATATTCCTGAAAAAGACTATCATCCTTCAAGGATAATCCTGAAAAGGACTATCGTCCTTTAAGGATATTCCTGAAAAAGACTATCGTCCTTTAAGGATATTCCTGAAAAAGACTATCGTCCTTTAAGGATATTCCTGAAAAAGACTATTGTCCATCAAGGATATTCCTGAAAAAGACTATCGTCCTTTACGGATATTCCTGAAAAAGACTATCGTCTTTTAAGGATATTCCTGAAAAAGCCTATCGTCCTTCAAGGATATTCCTGAAAAAGACTATCGTCCTTTAAGGATATTCCTGAAAAAGACTATCATCCTTCAAGGATAATCCTGAAAAGGACTATCGTCCTTTTAGGATATTCCTGAAAAGGACTATCGTCCTTTAAGGATATTCCTGAAAAAGACTATTGTCCATCAAGGATATTCCTGAAAAGGACTATCGTCCTTTAAGGATATTCCTGAAAAAGACTATCATCCTTTAAGGATATTCCTGAAAAAGACTATCTAGCTTTAAGGATATTCCTGAAAAAGAAAATCGTCTTTTAAGGATATTCCTGAAAAAGACTATTGTCCTATAAGGATATTCCTGAAAAAACTATCGTCCTTTAAGGATATTCTTGAAAAGGACTATCGTCCTTCAAGTATTTTCCTAAAAAACACTATCGCCTTTCAAGGATATTCCTGAAAAAGACTATCGTCCTTTAAGGATATTCCTGAAAAAGACTATCGTCCTTTAAGGATATTCCTGAAAAAGACTATCGTCCTTTAAGGAAATTCCTGAAAAAGACTATTGTCCATCAAGGATATTCCTGAAAAAGACTATCGTTCTTTAAGGATATTCCTGAAAAAGACTATCGTCCTTCAAGGATATTCCTGAAAATGACTATTGTCCATCAAGGATATTCCTGAAAAAGACTATCGTCCTTTAAGGATATTCCTGAAAAAGACTATTGTCCATCAAGGATATTCCTGAAAAAGACTATCGTCCTTTACGGATATTTCTAAAGAAGACTATTGTCTTATAAGGATATTCTTTAAAAAGACTATCGTCCTTTAAGGATATTCCTGAAAAAGACTATTGTCCTTCAAGGATATTCCTGAAAAGGACTATCGTCCTTCAAGAATATTCCTGAAAAAGACTATCGTTCTTTACGGATATTCCTGAAAAAGACTATCGTCCTTTAAGGATATTCCTGAAAAAGACTATTGTCCATCAAGGATATTCCTGAAAAAGACTATCATCCTTCAAGGATATTCCTGAAAAGGACTATCGTCCTTTAAGGATATTCCTGAAAAAGACTATCGTCCTTTAAGGATATTCCTGAAAAAGGCTATCATCCTTCAAGGATATTCTTGAAAAAGACTATCGTTCATTAAGGATATTCCTGAAAAAGACTATCGTCCATCAAGGATATTCCTGAAAAGGACTATCGTCCTTCAAGGATATTCCTGAAAAAGACTATCGTCCTTTTAGGATATTCCTGAAATAGACTATCGTCCTTTTAGGATATTCCTGAAAAAGACTATCGTCCTTAAAGGATATTCCTGAAAAAGACTATTGTCCTTCAAGGATATTCCTGAAAAGGACTATCGTCCTTCAAGGATATTCCTGAAAAAGACTATTGTCCTTCAAGGATATTCCTGAAAAAGACTATCGTCCTTCAAGGATATTCCTGAAAAGGACTATCGTCCTTCAAGTATATTCCTGAAAAAGACTTTCGTCCATCAAGGATATTCCTGAAAAAGACTATCGTCCTTTAAGGATATTCGTGGAAAGGACTATAGTCCTTCAAGGATATTCCTGAAAAAGACTATCGTTCTTTATTCCTGAAAAAGACTATCGTCCTTCAAGGATAATCCTGAAAAGACTATTGTCCATCATTCCTGAAAAAGACTATCGTCTGAAAAAGACTATTCTTTAAGGATATTCCTGGACTATCAAGGATATCTGAAAAAGACTATGAAAATTCCTGACTATTGTCTGAAAAGGACTATCTTTAAGGATATTCCTGAAAAAGACTATCGTCCTTTAAGGATATTCCTGAAAAAGACTACTTTAAGGATATCGTCATCAAGGATATTCCTTATCGTCCTTTAGGATATTCCTGACTAAAATATTCCTGAAAAACTATCGTCCTTCAAGGATATTCCTGAAAAAGACTATCGTCCTTTAAGGATATTCCTGAAAAAGACTATCATCCTTCTATCGAAGATAATCCTTCTGAAAAGGATAAGGAATCTGAAAAAGACTGTCCATCAAAATTCCTGGACTATCGATATTCCTGAAAAGGACTATCTCCATTAAGGATATTCTGAAAAAGACTATTAAGGATATTCCTGAAAAAGACTATTGTCCATCCTTCAAGGATATTCCTGAAAAGGACTATCGTCCTTTAAGGATATTCCTGGACTATCCTGAAAAAGGCTATTCCTGTCCTTCAAATAGACTATCGATATTCCTGAAAAAGACTATTGTCCTTCAAGGATATTCCTGAAAAAGACCATCGTCCTTTCCTGAAAAAGACTATCGTCCATCAAGGATATTCCTGAAAAAGACTATCGTGATATTCCTGAAAAGGACTATCGTCCATTAAATATTCCTGAAAAAGACTATCAAGGTCTTCAAGGATATTCCTGAAAAAGACTATCGTCCTTTAAGGATATTCCTGGATATCCTTTAAGGATATTTCTCCTGTCCTTTACGTATATTCCAAAAAAAAACTATTGTGCTTCAAATATTCCTGAAAAAGACTATCGTCCTTCGTATATTCCTGAAAAGGACTATCGTCCTTCAAGGATATTCCTGGACTATATTCTATTGTCCTTCAAGGATATTGACTAAAAAGACTTAAAGGATATCGATATTCCTGAAAAAGACTATCGTCTTTCAAGGATATTCCTGAAAAGGACTATCGTCCTTCAAGGAAGAAAAAGACTTTCGTCCATCAAGGATATCCTGAAAAAGACTATCTTTAAGGATATTCGTGGAAAGGACTATAGTCCTTCAAGGATATTCCTGAAAAAGACTATCGTCCTTTTAGGATATTCCTGAAAAAGACTATCGTTTCTTAAGGATATTCCTGAAAAGGACTATCGTCCTTCAAGGATATTCCTGAAAAAGACTATCAAGCTTTAAGGATATTCCTGAAAAAAACTATCGTCCTTTTAGGATATTCCTGAAAAAGAAAATCGTCCTTTAAGGATATTCCTGAAAAAGACTATTGTCCTATAAGGATATTCCTGAAAAAAACTATCGTCCTTCAAGGATATTCCTGAAAAGGAGTATCGTCCTTCAAGTATATTCCTAAAAAACACTATCGTCCTTTAAGGATATTCCTGAAAAAGACTATCGTCCTTTAAGGATATTCCTGGAAAAGACTATCGTCCTTTAAGGATATTCCTGAAAAAGACTATCGTTCTTTGAGGAAATTCCTGAAAAAGACTATTGTCCATCAAGGATATTCCTGAAAAAGACTATCGTTCTTTAAGGATATTCCTGAAAAAGACTATCGTCCTTCAAGGATATTCCTGAAAATGACTATTGTCCATCAAGGATATTCCTGAAAAAGACTATCGTCCTTTAAGGATATTCCTGAAAAAGACTATTGTCCATCAAGGATATTCCTGAAAAAGACTATCGTCCTTTACGGATATTCCTGAAAAAGTCTATCGTCCTTTAAGGATATTCCTGAAAAAGACTATCGTCTTTCGAGGATATTCCTGAAAAAGACTATCGTCCTTTAAGGATATTCCTGAAAAAGACTATCATCCTTCAAGGATAATCCTGAAAAGGACTATCGTCCTTTAAGGATATTCCTGAAAAAGACTATCGTCCTTTAAGGATATTCCTGAAAAAGACTATCGTCCTTTAAGGATATTCCTGAAAAAGACTATCGTCCTTTAAGGATATTCCTGAAAAAGACTATTGTCCATCAAGGATATTCCTGAAAAAGACTATCGTCCTTTACGGATATTCCTGAAAAAAACTATCGTCCTTTAAGGATATTCGTGGCAAGGACTTTAGTCCTTCAAGGATATTCCTGAAAAAGACTATCGTCCTTTACGGATATTCCTGAAAAAGACTATCGTCCCTTAAGGATATTCCTGAAAAAGACTATCGTCCTTTAAGGATATTCCTGAAAAAGACTATCGTCCTTTAAGGATATTCCTGAAAAAGACTATCGTCCTTTAAGGATATTCCTGAAAAAGACTATCGTCCATCAAGGATATTCCTGAAAAAGACTATCGTCCTTTAAGGATATTCGTGGAAAGGACTAAAGTCCTTCAAGGATATTCCTGAAAAAGACTATCGTCCTTTTAGGATATTCCTGAAAAAGACTATCGTCCTAAAAGGATATTCCTGAAAAAGACTATTGTCCTTCAAGGATATTCCTGAAAAGGACTATCGATCTTCAAGGATATTCCTGAAAAAGTCTATCTAGCTTTAAGGATATTCCTGAAAACGACTATCATCCTCTAAGGATATTCCTAAAAAAGACTATCGTCCTTTTAGGATATTCCTGAAAAGGACTATCGTCCTTTAAGGATATTCTTGAAAAAGACTATTGTCCTTCAAGGATATTCCTGAAAAGGACTATCGTTCTTCAAGGATATTCGTGAAAAGGACTATCGTCCTTCAAGTATATTCCTGGACTATCGTCCTTTACGGATATTCCTGAAAAAGACTATCGTCCTTTAAGGATATTCCTGAAAAAGACTATCGTCCTTTAAGGATATTCCTGACTATTGTCCTATAAGGATATTCCTGAAAAAAACTATCGTTCTTTAAGGATATTCGTGGAAAGGACTTTAGTCCTTCAAGGATATTCCTGAAAAAGACTATCGTCCTTTACGGATATTCCTGAAAAAGACTATCGTCCTTTAAGGATATTCCTGAAAAAGACTATTGTCCTTCAAGGATATTCCTGAAAAGGACTATCGATCTTCAAGGATATTCCTGAAAAAGTCTATCTAGCTTTAAGGATATTCCTGAAAACGACTATCATCCTCTAAGGTTATTCCTGAAAAAAACTATCGTCCTTTTAGGATATTCCTGAAAAAGACTATTGTCCTTCAAGGATATTCCTGAAAAAGACCATCGTCCTTCAAGGATATTCCTGAACAAGTCTAATGTCCTTTAAGGATATTCCTAAAAAAGACTATTGTCTTATAAGGATATTCTTTAAAAAGACTATCGTCCTTTACGTATATTACAAAAAAAAACTATCGTGCTTCAAGGATATTCCTGAAAAAGACTATCGTCCTTGAAGGATATTCCTGAAAACGACTATCGTCCTTTAAGGATATTCGTGGAAAGGACTTTAGTCCTTCAAGAATATTCCTGAAAAAGACTATCGTCCTTTACGGATATTCCTGAAAAAGACTATCGTCCTTTAAGGATATTCCTGAAAAAGACTATCGTCCTTTAAGGATATTCCTGAAAAAGACTATTGTCCTATAAGGATATTCCTGAAAAAAACTATCGTTCTTTAAGGATATTCGTGGAAAGGACTTTAGTCCTTCAAGGATATTCCTGAAAAAGACTATCGTCCTTTACGGATATTCCTGAAAAAGACTATCGTCCTTTAAGGATATTCCTGAAAAAGACTATTGTCCTTCAAGGATATTCCTGAAAAGGACTATCGATCTTCAAGGATATTCCTGAAAAAGTCTATCTAGCTTTAAGGATATTCCTGAAAACGACTATCATCCTCTAAGGATATTCCTGAAAAAGACTATCGTCCTTTTAGGATATTCCTGAAAAGGACTATCGTCCTTTAAGGATATTCCTGAAAAAGACTATCGTCCTTTAAGGATATTCCTGAAAAAGACTATTGTCCTATAAGGATATTCCTGAAAAAAATTATCGTTCTTTAAGGATATTCGTGGAAAGGACTTTAGTCCTTCAAGGATATTCCTGAAAAAGACTATCGTCCTTTACGGATATTCCTGAAAAAGACTATCGTCCTTTAAGGATATTCCTGAAAAAGACTATTGTCCTTCAAGGATATTCCTGAAAAAGACCATCGTCCTTCAAGGATATTCCTGAAAAAGACTAATGTCCTTTAAGGATATTCCTAAAAAAGACTATTGTCTTATAAGGATATTCTTTAAAAAGACTATCGTCCTTTACGTATATTACAAAAAAAAACTATCGTGCTTCAAGGATATTCCTGAAAAAGACTATCGTCCTTGAAGGATATTCCTGAAAACGACAATCGTCCTTTAAGGATATTCGTGGAAAGGACTTTAGTCCTTTAAGAATATTCCTGAAAAAGACTATCGTCCTTTACGGATATTCCTGAAAAAGACTATCGTCCTTTAAGGATATTCCTGAAAAAGACTATCGTCCTTCAAGGATATTCCTGAAAAAGACTATCGTCCTTTAAGGATATTCCTGAAAAAGACTATCGTCCATCAAGGATATTCCTGAAAAAGACTATCGTCCTTTAAGGATATTCGTGGAAAGGACTATAGTCCTTCAAGGATATTCCTGAAAAAGACTATCGTCCTTTTAGGATATTCCTGAAAAAGACTATCGTCCTAAAAGTATATTCCTGAAAAAGACTATACTCCTTCAAGGATATTCCTGAAAAGGACTATCGTCCTTCAAGGATATTCCTGAAAAAGTCTATCTAGCTTTAAGGATATTCCTGAAAACGACTATCATCCTCTAAGGATATTCCTGAAAAAGACTATCGTCGTTTTAGGATATTCCTGAAAAAGACTATCGTCCATCAAGGATATTCCTGAAAAAGACTATCGTCCTTTTAGGATATTCCTGAAAAGGACTATCGTCCATTAAGGATATTCCTGAAAAAGACTATCGTCCTTTAACGATATTCCTGAAAAAGACTATTGTCCTTCAAGGATATTCCTGAAAAGGACTATGGTTCTTCAAGGATATTCCTGAAAAAGACTATCGTCCTTTAAGGATATTCCTGAAAAAGACTAATGTCCTTTAAGGATATTTCTAAAGAAGACTATTGTCTTATAAGGATATTCTTTAAAAAGACTATCGTCCTTTACGTATATTCCAAAAAAAAACTATTGTGCTTCAAGGATATTCCTGAAAAAGACTATCGTCCTTCAAGGATATTCCTGAAAACGACTATCGTCCTTTGAGGATATTCCTGAAAAAGACTATCGTCCTTCAAGGATATTCCTGAAAAGGACTATCGTCCTTCAAGGATATTCCTGAAAAAGACTAATGTCCTTTAAGGATATTTCTAAAGAAGACTATTGTCTTATAAGGATATTCTTTAAAAAGACTATCGTCCTTTACGTATATTCCAAAAAAAAACTATTGTGCTTCAAGGATATTCCTGAAAAAGACTATCGTCCTTCAAGGATATTCCTGAAAACGACTATCGTCCTTTGAGGATATTCCTGAAAAAGACTATCGTCCTTCAAGGATATTCCTGAAAAGGACTATCGTCCTTCAAGGATATTCCTGAAAAGGAGTATCGTCCTTCAAGTATATTCCTAAAAAACACTATCGTCCTTTAAGGATATTCCTGAAAAAGACTATCGTCCTTTAAGGATATTCCTGGAAAAGACTATCGTCCTTTAAGGATATTCCTGAAAAAGACTATCGTTCTTTGAGGAAATTCCTGAAAAAGACTATTGTCCATCAAGGATATTCCTGAAAAAGACTATCGTTCTTTAAGGATATTCCTGAAAAAGACTATCGTCCTTTAAGGATATTCCTGAAAATGACTATTGTCCATCAAGGATATTCCTGAAAAAGACTATCGTCCTTTAAGGATATTCCTGAAAAAGACTATTGTCCATCAAGGATATTCCTGAAAAAGACTATCGTCCTTTACGGATATTCCTGAAAAAGTCTATCGTCCTTTAAGGATATTCCTGAAAAAGACTATCGTCTTTCGAGGATATTCCTGAAAAAGACTATCGTCCTTTAAGGATATTCCTGAAAAAGACTATCATCCTTCAAGGATAATCCTGAAAAGGACTATCGTCCTTTAAGGATATTCCTGAAAAAGACTATCGTCCTTTAAGGATATTCCTGAAAAAGACTATCGTCCTTTAAGGATATTCCTGAAAAAGACTATCGTCCTTTAAGGATATTCCTGAAAAAGACTATTGTCCATCAAGGATATTCCTGAAAAAGACTATCGTCCTTTACGGATATTCCTGAAAAAAACTATCGTCCTTTAAGGATATTCGTGGCAAGGACTTTAGTCCTTCAAGGATATTCCTGAAAAAGACTATCGTCCTTTACGGATATTCCTGAAAAAGACTATCGTCCCTTAAGGATATTCCTGAAAAAGACTATCGTCCTTTAAGGATATTCCTGAAAAAGACTATCGTCCTTTAAGGATATTCCTGAAAAAGACTATCGTCCTTTAAGGATATTCCTGAAAAAGACTATCGTCCATCAAGGATATTCCTGAAAAAGACTATCGTCCTTTAAGGATATTCGTGGAAAGGACTAAAGTCCTTCAAGGATATTCCTGAAAAAGACTATCGTCCTTTTAGGATATTCCTGAAAAAGACTATCGTCCTAAAAGGATATTCCTGAAAAAGACTATTGTCCTTCAAGGATATTCCTGAAAAGGACTATCGATCTTCAAGGATATTCCTGAAAAAGTCTATCTAGCTTTAAGGATATTCCTGAAAACGACTATCATCCTCTAAGGATATTCCTAAAAAAGACTATCGTCCTTTTAGGATATTCCTGAAAAGGACTATCGTCCTTTAAGGATATTCTTGAAAAAGACTATTGTCCTTCAAGGATATTCCTGAAAAGGACTATCGTTCTTCAAGGATATTCGTGAAAAGGACTATCGTCCTTCAAGTATATTCCTGAAAAAGACTATCTAGCTTTAAGGTTATTCCTGAAAAAAACTATCGTCCTTTTAGGATATTCCTGAAAAAGACTATTGTCCTTCAAGGATATTCCTGAAAAAGACCATCGTCCTTCAAGGATATTCCTGAAAAAGTCTAATGTCCTTTAAGGATATTCCTAAAAAAGACTATTGTCTTATAAGGATATTCTTTAAAAAGACTATCGTCCTTTACGTATATTACAAAAAAAAACTATCGTGCTTCAAGGATATTCCTGAAAAAGACTATCGTCCTTGAAGGATATTCCTGAAAACGACTATCGTCCTTTAAGGATATTCGTGGAAAGGACTTTAGTCCTTCAAGAATATTCCTGAAAAAGACTATCGTCCTTTACGGATATTCCTGAAAAAGACTATCGTCCTTTAAGGATATTCCTGAAAAAGACTATCGTCCTTTAAGGATATTCCTGAAAAAGACTATTGTCCTATAAGGATATTCCTGAAAAAAACTATCGTTCTTTAAGGATATTCGTGGAAAGGACTTTAGTCCTTCAAGGATATTCCTGAAAAAGACTATCGTCCTTTACGGATATTCCTGAAAAAGACTATCGTCCTTTAAGGATATTCCTGAAAAAGACTATTGTCCTTCAAGGATATTCCTGAAAAGGACTATCGATCTTCAAGGATATTCCTGAAAAAGTCTATCTAGCTTTAAGGATATTCCTGAAAACGACTATCATCCTCTAAGGATATTCCTGAAAAAGACTATCGTCCTTTTAGGATATTCCTGAAAAGGACTATCGTCCTTTAAGGATATTCCTGAAAAAGACTATCGTCCTTTAAGGATATTCCTGAAAAAGACTATTGTCCTATAAGGATATTCCTGAAAAAAATTATCGTTCTTTAAGGATATTCGTGGAAAGGACTTTAGTCCTTCAAGGATATTCCTGAAAAAGACTATCGTCCTTTACGGATATTCCTGAAAAAGACTATCGTCCTTTAAGGATATTCCTGAAAAAGACTATTGTCCTTCAAGGATATTCCTGAAAAAGACCATCGTCCTTCAAGGATATTCCTGAAAAAGACTAATGTCCTTTAAGGATATTCCTAAAAAAGACTATTGTCTTATAAGGATATTCTTTAAAAAGACTATCGTCCTTTACGTATATTACAAAAAAAAACTATCGTGCTTCAAGGATATTCCTGAAAAAGACTATCGTCCTTGAAGGATATTCCTGAAAACGACAATCGTCCTTTAAGGATATTCGTGGAAAGGACTTTAGTCCTTTAAGAATATTCCTGAAAAAGACTATCGTCCTTTACGGATATTCCTGAAAAAGACTATCGTCCTTTAAGGATATTCCTGAAAAAGACTATCGTCCTTCAAGGATATTCCTGAAAAAGACTATCGTCCTTTAAGGATATTCCTGAAAAAGACTATCGTCCATCAAGGATATTCCTGAAAAAGACTATCGTCCTTTAAGGATATTCGTGGAAAGGACTATAGTCCTTCAAGGATATTCCTGAAAAAGACTATCGTCCTTTTAGGATATTCCTGAAAAAGACTATCGTCCTAAAAGTATATTCCTGAAAAAGACTATACTCCTTCAAGGATATTCCTGAAAAGGACTATCGTCCTTCAAGGATATTCCTGAAAAAGTCTATCTAGCTTTAAGGATATTCCTGAAAACGACTATCATCCTCTAAGGATATTCCTGAAAAAGACTATCGTCGTTTTAGGATATTCCTGAAAAAGACTATCGTCCATCAAGGATATTCCTGAAAAAGACTATCGTCCTTTTAGGATATTCCTGAAAAGGACTATCGTCCATTAAGGATATTCCTGAAAAAGACTATCGTCCTTTAACGATATTCCTGAAAAAGACTATTGTCCTTCAAGGATATTCCTGAAAAGGACTATGGTTCTTCAAGGATATTCCTGAAAAAGACTATCGTCCTTTAAGGATATTCCTGAAAAAGACTAATGTCCTTTAAGGATATTTCTAAAGAAGACTATTGTCTTATAAGGATATTCTTTAAAAAGACTATCGTCCTTTACGTATATTCCAAAAAAAAACTATTGTGCTTCAAGGATATTCCTGAAAAAGACTATCGTCCTTCAAGGATATTCCTGAAAACGACTATCGTCCTTTGAGGATATTCCTGAAAAAGACTATCGTCCTTCAAGGATATTCCTGAAAAGGACTATCGTCCTTCAAGGATATTCCTGAAAAAGACTATCGTCCTTTAAGGATATTCCTGAAAAGGACTATCGTCCTTTTAGGATATTCCTGAAAAAGACTATTGTCCTTCAAGGATATTCCTGAAAAGGACTATCGTCCTTCAAGGATATTCCTGAAAAAGACTATCTACCTTTAAGGATATTCCTGAAAACGACTATCGTCCTTAAAGGATATTCCTGAAAAAGACTATTGTCCTTCAAGGATATTCCTGAAAAAGACTATCGTCTTTCAAGGATATTCCTGAAAAGGACTATCGTCCTTCAAGGATATTCCTGAAAAAGACTTTCGTCCATCAAGGATATTCCTGAAAAAGACTATCGTCCTTTAAGGATATTCGTGGAAAGGACTATAGTCCTTCAAGGATATTCCTGAAAAAGACTATCGTCCTTTTAGGATATTCCTGAAAAAGACTATCGTTTCTTAAGGATATTCCTGAAAAGGACTATCGTCCTTCAAGGATATTCCTGAAAAAGACTATCAAGCTTTAAGGATATTCCTGAAAAAAACTATCGTCCTTTTAGGATATTCCTGAAAAAGAAAATCGTCCTTTAAGGATATTCCTGAAAAAGACTATTGTCCTATAAGGATATTCCTGAAAAAAACTATCGTCCTTCAAGGATATTCCTGAAAAGGAGTATCGTCCTTCAAGTATATTCCTGAAAAAGACTATCAAGCTTTAAGGATATTCCTGAAAAAAACTATCGTCCTTTTAGGATATTCCTGAAAAAGAAAATCGTCCTTTAAGGATATTCCTAAAAAACACTATCGTCCTTTAAGGATATTCCTGAAAAAGACTATCGTCCTTTAAGGATATTCCTGGAAAAGACTATCGTCCTTTAAGGATATTCCTGAAAAAGACTATCGTTCTTTGAGGAAATTCCTGAAAAAGACTATTGTCCATCAAGGATATTCCTGAAAAAGACTATCGTTCTTTAAGGATATTCCTGAAAAAGACTATCGTCCTTCAAGGATATTCCTGAAAATGACTATTGTCCATCAAGGATATTCCTGAAAAAGACTATCGTCCTTTAAGGATATTCCTGAAAAAGACTATTGTCCATCAAGGATATTCCTGATAAAGACTATCGTCCTTTACGGATATTCCTGAAAAAGTCTATCGTCCTTTAAGGATATTCCTGAAAAAGACTATCGTCTTTCGAGGATATTCCTGAAAAAGACTATCGTCCTTTAAGGATATTCCTGAAAAAGACTATCATCCTTCAAGGATAATCCTGAAAAGGACTATCGTCCTTTAAGGATATTCCTGAAAAAGACTATCGTCCTTTAAGGATATTCCTGAAAAAGACTATCGTCCTTTAAGGATATTCCTGAAAAAGACTATCGTCCTTTAAGGATATTCCTGAAAAAGACTATTGTCCATCAAGGATATTCCTGAAAAAGACTATCGTCCTTTAAGGATATTCGTGGAAAGGACTATAGTCCTTCAAGGATATTCCTGAAAAAGACTATCGTCCTTTTAGGATATTCCTGAAAAAGACTATCGTTTCTTAAGGATATTCCTGAAAAGGACTATCGTCCTTCAAGGATATTCCTGAAAAAGACTATCAAGCTTTAAGGATATTCCTGAAAAAAACTATCGTCCTTTTAGGATATTCCTGAAAAAGAAAATCGTCTTTTAAGGATATTCCTGAAAAAGACTATTGTCCTATAAGGATATTCCTTAAAAAAACTATCGTCCTTCAAGGATATTCCTGAAAAGGACTATCGTCCTTCAAGGATATTCCTGAAAAAGACTATCAAGCTTTAAGGATATTCCTGAAAAAAACTATCGTCCTTTTAGGATATTCCTGAAAAAGAAAATCGTCCTTTAAGGATATTCCTAAAAAACACTATCGTCCTTTAAGGATATTCCTGAAAAAGACTATCGTCCTTTAAGGATATTCCTGGAAAAGACTATCGTCCTTTAAGGATATTCCTGAAAAAGACTATCGTTCTTTGAGGAAATTCCTGAAAAAGACTATTGTCCATCAAGGATATTCCTGAAAAAGACTATCGTTCTTTAAGGATATTCCTGAAAAAGACTATCGTCCTTCAAGGATATTCCTGAAAATGACTATTGTCCATCAAGGATATTCCTGAAAAAGACTATCGTCCTTTAAGGATATTCCTGAAAAAGACTATTGTCCATCAAGGATATTCCTGATAAAGACTATCGTCCTTTACGGATATTCCTGAAAAAGTCTATCGTCCTTTAAGGATATTCCTGAAAAAGACTATCGTCTTTCGAGGATATTCCTGAAAAAGACTATCGTCCTTTAAGGATATTCCTGAAAAAGACTATCATCCTTCAAGGATAATCCTGAAAAGGACTATCGTCCTTTAAGGATATTCCTGAAAAAGACTATCGTCCTTTAAGGATATTCCTGAAAAAGACTATCGTCCTTTAAGGATATTCCTGAAAAAGACTATCGTCCTTTAAGGATATTCCTGAAAAAGACTATTGTCCATCAAGGATATTCCTGAAAAAGACTATCGTCCTTTACGGATATTCCTGAAAAAAACTATCGTCCTTTAAGGATATTCGTGGCAAGGACTTTAGTCCTTCAAGGATATTCCTGAAAAAGACTATCGTCCTTTACGGATATTCCTGAAAAAGACTATCGTCCCTTAAGGATATTCCTGAAAAAGACTATCGTCCTTTAAGGATATTCCTGAAAAAGACTATCGTCCTTTAAGGATATTCCTGAAAAAGACTATCGTCCTTTAAGGATATTCCTGAAAAAGACTATCGTCCATCAAGGATATTCCTGAAAAAGACTATCGTCCTTTAAGGATATTCGTGGAAAGGACTAAAGTCCTTCAAGGATATTCCTGAAAAAGACTATCGTCCTTTTAGGATATTCCTGAAAAAGACTATCGTCCTAAAAGGATATTCCTGAAAAAGACTATTGTCCTTCAAGGATATTCCTGAAAAGGACTATCGATCTTCAAGGATATTCCTGAAAAAGTCTATCTAGCTTTAAGGATATTCCTGAAAACGACTATCATCCTCTAAGGATATTCCTAAAAAAGACTATCGTCCTTTTAGGATATTCCTGAAAAGGACTATCGTCCTTTAAGGATATTCTTGAAAAAGACTATTGTCCTTCAAGGATATTCCTGAAAAGGACTATCGTTCTTCAAGGATATTCGTGAAAAGGACTATCGTCCTTCAAGTATATTCCTGAAAAAGACTATCTAGCTTTAAGGTTATTCCTGAAAAAAACTATCGTCCTTTTAGGATATTCCTGAAAAAGACTATTGTCCTTCAAGGATATTCCTGAAAAAGACCATCGTCCTTCAAGGATATTCCTGAAAAAGTCTAATGTCCTTTAAGGATATTCCTAAAAAAGACTATTGTCTTATAAGGATATTCTTTAAAAAGACTATCGTCCTTTACGTATATTACAAAAAAAAACTATCGTGCTTCAAGGATATTCCTGAAAAAGACTATCGTCCTTGAAGGATATACCTGAAAACGACTATCGTCCTTTAAGGATATTCGTGGAAAGGACTTTAGTCCTTCAAGAATATTCCTGAAAAAGACTATCGTCCTTTACGGATATTCCTGAAAAAGACTATCGTCCTTTAAGGATATTCCTGAAAAAGACTATCGTCCTTTAAGGATATTCCTGAAATAGACTATTGTCCTATAAGGATATTCCTGAAAAAAACTATCGTTCTTTAAGGATATTCGTGGAAAGGACTTTAGTCCTTCAAGGATATTCCTGAAAAAGACTATCGTCCTTTACGGATATTCCTGAAAAAGACTATCGTCCTTTAAGGATATTCCTGAAAAAGACTATTGTCCTTCAAGGATATTCCTGAAAAGGACTATCGATCTTCAAGGATATTCCTGAAAAAGTCTATCTAGCTTTAAGGATATTCCTGAAAACGACTATCATCCTCTAAGGATATTCCTGAAAAAGATTATCGTCCTTTTAGGATATTCCTGAAAAGGACTATCGTCCTTTAAGGATATTCCCGAAAAAGACTATCGTCCTTTAAGGATATTCCTGAAAAAGACTATTGTCCTATAAGGATATTCCTGAAAAAAATTATCGTTCTTTAAGGATATTCGTGGAAAGGACTTTAGTCCTTCAAGGATATTCCTGAAAAAGACTATCGTCCTTTACGGATATTCCTGAAAAAGACTATCGTCCTTTAAGGATATTCCTGAAAAAGACTATTGTCCTTCAAGGATATTCCTGAAAAAGACCATCGTCCTTCAAGGATATTCCTGAAAAAAACTATCGTCCTTTTAGGATATTCCTGAAAAAGACTATTGTCCTTCAAGGATATTCCTGAAAAAGACCATCGTCCTTCAAGGATATTCCTGAAAAAGTCTAATGTCCTTTAAGGATATTCCTAAAAAAGACTATTGTCTTATAAGGATATTCTTTAAAAAGACTATCGTCCTTTACGTATATTACAAAAAAAAACTATCGTGCTTCAAGGATATTCCTGAAAAAGACTATCGTCCTTGAAGGATATACCTGAAAACGACTATCGTCCTTTAAGGATATTCGTGGAAAGGACTTTAGTCCTTCAAGAATATTCCTGAAAAAGACTATCGTCCTTTACGGATATTCCTGAAAAAGACTATCGTCCTTTAAGGATATTCCTGAAAAAGACTATCGTCCTTTAAGGATATTCCTGAAAAAGACTATTGTCCTATAAGGATATTCCTGAAAAAAACTATCGTTCTTTAAGGATATTCGTGGAAAGGACTTTAGTCCTTCAAGGATATTCCTGAAAAAGACTATCGTCCTTTACGGATATTCCTGAAAAAGACTATCGTCCTTTAAGGATATTCCTGAAAAAGACTATTGTCCTTCAAGGATATTCCTGAAAAGGACTATCGATCTTCAAGGATATTCCTGAAAAAGTCTATCTAGCTTTAAGGATATTCCTGAAAACGACTATCATCCTCTAAGGATATTCCTGAAAAAGATTATCGTCCTTTTAGGATATTCCTGAAAAGGACTATCGTCCTTTAAGGATATTCCTGAAAAAGACTATCGTCCTTTAAGGATATTCCTGAAAAAGACTATTGTCCTATAAGGATATTCCTGAAAAAAATTATCGTTCTTTAAGGATATTCGTGGAAAGGACTTTAGTCCTTCAAGGATATTCCTGAAAAAGACTATCGTCCTTTACGGATATTCCTGAAAAAGACTATCGTCCTTTAAGGATATTCCTGAAAAAGACTATTGTCCTTCAAGGATATTCCTGAAAAAGACCATCGTCCTTCAAGGATATTCCTGAAAAAGACTAATGTCCTTTAAGGATATTCCTAAAAAAGACTATTGTCTTATAAGGATATTCTTTAAAAAGACTATCGTCCTTTACGTATATTACAAAAAAAAACTATCGTGCTTCAAGGATATTCCTGAAAAAGACTATCGTCCTTGAAGGATATTCCTGAAAACGACAATCGTCCTTTAAGGATATTCGTGGAAAGGACTTTAGTCCTTTAAGAATATTCCTGAAAAAGACTATCGTCCTTTAAGGATATTCCTGAAAAAGACTATCGTCCTTTAAGGATATTCCTGAAAAAGACTATCGTCCTTCAAGGATATTCCTGAAAAAGACTATCGTCCTTTAAGGATATTCCTGAAAAAGACTATCGTCCATCAAGGATATTCCTGAAAAAGACTATCGTCCTTTAAGGATATTCGTGGAAAGGACTATAGTCCTTCAAGGATATTCCTGAAAAAGACTATCGTCCTTTTAGGATATTCCTGAAAAAGACTATCGTCCTAAAAGTATATTCCTGAAAAAGACTATACTCCTTCAAGGATATTCCTGAAAAGGACTATCGTCCTTCAAGGATATTCCTGAAAAAGTCTATCTAGCTTTAAGGATATTCCTGAAAACGACTATCATCCTCTAAGGATATTCCTGAAAAAGACTATCGTCGTTTTAGGATATTCCTGAAAAGGACTATCGTCCATTAAGGATATTCCTGAAAAAGACTATCGTCCTTTAAGGATATTCCTGAAAAAGACTATTGTCCTTCAAGGATATTCCTGAAAAAGACTATCGTCCTTTTAGGATATTCCTGAAAAAGACTATCGTCCTAAAAGTATATTCCTGAAAAAGACTATTGTCCTTTAAGGATATTCCTGAAAAAGACTATCGTCCTTTAAGGATATTCCTGAAAAGACTATCGTCCTTTCAGGATATTCCTGAAAAGGACTCTTGTCCTTTAAGGATATTCCTGAAAAGGACTATCGTCTTTCAAACGTAGTCCTGAAAAGGACTATGGTCCTTGAAGTATATTCCTGAAAAAGACTATCGTCCTTCAAGGATATTCCTGAAAAAGACAATCGTCCTTAAAACGTAGTCCTGAAAAAGACTTTGGTCCTACAAGTATATTCCTGAAAAGGACTATCGTCTTTCAAACGTAGTCCTGAAAAGGACTATGGTCCTTAAACTATATTCCTGAAAAGGACTATCTTACCTCAAGGATATTCCTGAATAAGACTATCGTCCTTCAAGGATATTCCTGAAAAGGACTATCGTCCTAAAACATAGTCCTGAAAAGGACTTTGGTCCTTCAAGTATATTCCTGAAAAAGACTATCGTCCTTCAAGGATATTCCTGAAAAGGACTACCGTCCTATAAGGATATTCTTGAAAAAGACAATCGTCCATCAAGGATATTCCTGAAAAAGACTATTGTCCTTTAAGGATATTCCTGAAAAGACTATCATCGTTTCAGGATATTCCTGAAAAGGAATATCGTCCTTTAAGGATATTCCTGAAAAAGACTATCGTCTTTCAAGGATATTCCTGAAAAAGAGTATCGTCCTTTAAGGATATTCCTGAAAAAGACTATTGTCCTTCAAGGATATTCCTGAAAAAGACTATTGTCCTTTAAGGATATTCCTGAAAACGACTACCGTCCTTAAAGGATAATTCTGAAAAAGACTATTGTCCTTTAAGGATATTCCTGAAAAGACTATCATCGTTTCAGGATATTCCTGAAAAGGACTATCGTCCTTTAAGGATATTCCTGAAAAAGACTATCGTCTTTCAAGGATATTCCTGAAAAAGAGTATCGTCCTTTAAGGATATTCCTGAAAAAGACTATTGTCCTTCAAGGATATTCCTGAAAAGGACTATCGTCCTTCAAGGATATTCCTGAAAAAGACTATTGTCCTTTAAGGATATTCCTGAAAACGACTACCGTCCTTAAAGGATAATTCTGAAAAGGACTATCGTCCATTAAGGATATTCCTGAAAAGGACTATCGTCCTTTAAGTATATTCCTGAAAAGGACTATCGTCCTTTAAGGATATTCCTGAAAAGGACTATCGTCCTTTAAGGATATTCCTGAAAAAGAGTATCGTCCTTTAAGGATATTCCTGAAAAAGACTATTGTCCTTCAAGGATATTCCTGAAAAGGACTATCGTCCTTCAAGGATATTCCTGAAAAAGACTATTGTCCTTTAAGGATATTCCTGAAAACGACTACCGTCCTTAAAGGATAATTCTGAAAAGGACTATCGTCCATTAAGGATATTCCTGAAAAGGACTATCGTCCTTTAAGTATATTCCTGAAAAGGACTATCGTCCTTTAAGGATATTCCTGAAAAGGACTATCGTCCTTTAAGGATATTCCTGAAAAAGAGTATCGTCCTTTAAGGATATTCCTGAAAAAGACTATTGTCCTTTAAGGATATTCCTGAAAAAGACTATCGTCTTTCAAACGTAGTCCTGAAAAGGACTATGGTCCTTGAAGTATATTCCTGAAAAAGACTATCGTCCTTTAAGGATATTCCTGAAAAGGACTATCGTCCTTTAAGGATATTCCTGCAAAAGACTATTGTCCTTTAAGGATATTCCTGAAAAAGACTATCGTCCATCAAGGATATTCCTGAAAAGGACTATCGTCCTTTAAGGATATTCCTGAAAAAGACTATTGTCCTTTAAGGATATTCCTGAAAAAGACTATCGTCCTATAAGGATATTCCTGAAAAAGACTATCGTCTTTCAAGGATATTCCTGAAAAGGACTATCGTCCTTTAAGGATATTCCTGAAAAAGACTATTGTCCTTTAAGGATATTCCTGAAAAGACTATCGTCCTTTCAGGATATTCCTGAAAAAGACTATTGACCTTTAAGGATATTCCTGAAAAAGACTATTGTCCTTTAAGGATATTCCTGAAAAAGATTATTGTCCTTTAAGGATATTCCTGAAAAAGACTATCGTCCTTTAAGGATATTCCTGAAAAGTACTATCGTCCTTAAAGGATATTCCTGAAAAGCACTATCGATGTTAAAATGTAGTCCTGATAAGTACTTTGGTCCTTCAAGTATATTCCTGAAAAAGACTATCGTCTTTCAAACGTAGTCCTGAAAAGGACTATGGTCCTTGAAGTATATTCCTGAAAACGACTATCGTCCCTCAAGGATATTCCTGAAAAGGACTATCGTCCTATAACATAGTCCTGAAAAGGACTTTGGTCCTTCAAGTATATTCCTGAAATAGACTATCGTCCTTTAAGGATATTCCTCAAAAGGACTATCGCCCTTTAAGGATATTCCTGAAAACGACTACCGTCCTTCAAGGATAATTCTGAAAATGACAATCGTCCTTCAAGGATATTCCTGAAAAGGACTATCGTCCTTCAAGGATAATTCTGAAAAAGACTATCGTCCTTCAAGGATATTCCTGAAAAGGACTATCGTCCTTCAAGGATATTCCTGAAAAAGACTATTGTCCTTTACGGATATTCCTGAAAAGGACTATCGTCCTTCAAGGATATTCCTGAAAAAGACTATCGTCCTTTAAGGATATTCCTGAAAAGGACTATCGTACTTCAAGGATAATCCTGAAAAGGAATATCGTCCTTCAAGGATATTCCTGAAAAATACTATCCTCCTTCAAGGATAATCCTGAAAAGGACTATCGTCCTTTTAGGATATTCCTGAAAAGGCTATCGTCCTTCAAGGATATTCCTGAAAAGGCTATCGCCTTCAAGGATATTCCTGAAAAGGACTATCGTACTTCAAGGATAATCCTAAAAAGGACTATCGTCCTTCAAGGATATTCCTGAAAAAGACTATCCTCCTTTAAGGATATTCCTGGAAAGGCTATCGTCCTTTAAGGATATTCCTGAAAAGACTATCGTCCTTCAAGGATAATCCTGAAAAGTACTATCGTCCTTTAAGGATATTCCTGAAAAGGCTATCGTCCTTTAAGGATATTCCTGAAAAGGCTATCGTCTTTCAAGGATGTTCCTGAAAAGGACTATACTAATTCGATGTGTGTGGTAACACTAAAGAAACAGTCTTCCATTTTAGTAATAACATAATATACTAATATTATATCATCAGTAATCCGTCAAAGTTTAGTTATTTGAGGCTTGACTGTGTATTAGTGGATACAGGTTCAAATCCCGATTAAAAATACATTTACGAAATGCGTCGAATACTACGGTGAGGGAATACATCGTGAGGAAACCTACTTGTTTCCCGAACAGGTAATATTTAGTGCTTGTAAATGGCGATATGGTTTACCACCTGCCACATTGAGTACTGGCTATCTGGTCAATACGTGGATTCGAGGTGGCCATAGAATTACGACCTTCGCAATCGCAGAGATGGTCATCCTCTGACTACCCCACAAGGGCTAATGGTCGTGAACGCGTTTGTTTTTTGTATATCATCACTAAGTACAAACATTGCATGTGATGTCAGATTGCTAGCCCATCGCCCAATAGATTCCATTCACCCCAGTCCCTTAGTTAATAAAACACAATTAATTACCATAGAAATAAAACAAAAAATGTAATAAGGAATTCTTTTATTCAATTACGATATTCATTTACTTATTTATACAAAATATTGACTTAGCTTTAATATAACACTTTATTTACAAGGCACGTTAGCCTTTGTCACCTGTTACTAATCATAGATCACTAGTCCACTATATTCACTATCTAAATAAGAAACTGTAGCCAAGTAGAATACTACGGTGAGGGAAAACATCGTGAGGAAACCTACCTGTTCCCCAAACAGGTAATAGTTAGTGCTTGTAAACGGCGACATGGTTTACCACCTGTCACATTGAGTACTGACTTTGGTCAACACGTGGGTTCGAGGTATCCATACAATTACTACCATCGCAATTGCGTAGATGGACACTTGAACCTCTGACTACCCCGCAAGGGTTAATGGTCGTGAACGCGTTTGCATTTGTCTTTTTGTAGCCAAGTGGGTAAGACCTCTGACTTCTTATTAGCCCTAGGTTCGAATCCCGGCTCTGGCATGTACCAATGAATGGAATTTAAATGTGTTTTTCATTTACGTACATAATTTTCATTCGCTAACGGTGAGGTAACATCGTGAGGAAACCTGCCTTTTCCTCGGGATAGGTTATAGCTAGTGCCTGTGTACGGCGATACGGTTCACTACCTATCACGTTGGGTGCTGTCTATCTAGTGTAACTTAGCTTCGAGTGGCTCATACTTAATATGCCTTCGAAATTTCGGAGATGGGCATTCAAGCCTCTGACTACCCCGACACAATAAAAAGGGAGTGTGTATACACAAGTCGTGAAGCATATGTATGTCCAGTACATTCACGACCAAACCCTTGCGGAGTAGTCAGAGGTACAATCTATATCTGCAATTGCGGAGGTAGTTCTATGTAATAGGCTATTTGACACTATTAAAAATATGTTACTAAATGTGGCCATCCTATTAGATAATAATATAAAAAACCATATTTAGCTCTATTTTATCCGAAAATATTTATTGATTTTGCAAAATAAATATAATACATTCATATATTTTTTTGAATTTCTTCCTTCACGAGAACGCTCTGTGATTTGCTATGCCTCGCGTGACGTCACACGCAAGTAAACATTGTTGTTATGCGCTTAGTGTGATTTTATCGTATTCCCATCGTTTCTTGTACTATATTTAAAGGTGTTTAAAGCCTCTGTCAGCTAGGATGATAGTGCGCTGTTTCAATTCATCTAAAACTTTGCAGTTTTCTACTACTGTTTACTTGCTTGTGACGTCACGCAGATCATATGGCGTCCGCCATTACAGAAACAGCGTTTTTAGCGCGAATATTGTAATTTAAATTTTAACTCAATATTTTACGGAAAATACTGCAAAATTTGCAGAAATATACATGTGGTGTATTAATCATATACCAACGAATAATTTGAAACAATTTTTCAAAATCAGTCAAATAGCCTATTCTATGGCAACGTAGCCTCGTGTCAAATAAAATAGTACGTACATTAACCCTAGCGGGGTAGTCAAAAGTTCAGGTATCCATCTCCGCAATTGCGAAAGTAGTGATTCTATGGCCACCTTGAACCCACGTGTTGACCAGATAGTCAGTACCTTGCGTGACGGGTGGTAAGCCGTGTCGCCATTTACAAGCACTGACTATTAATATACATTTATTTATATTTTTATCTTCAATAACAGGTAAAATCTTTGGAGCCTTTAGATTTATCTCCCTTTTAAAGGATTATAGCCGTAAAAGTACATAGAAGACTAGTAATCAATAACTGTTAGAGGCAAATTTGAACTATTATCAATACATGAATATATTGACCTTGGAGTAATTAATAAGAGGAGTGGGCCTTACGCAATATTTGTATGGAAACTAGCATACCATTACGCGGGGTGAAACGAGGTACGCGGGATGGAGGGGGGATATTACAACCAATCAAAACACGGCATCGGCCAATCAAATTAGGTATCTTCTTTCTACACATTTTTCGACTCCGCACCAATTGAAACACGCCATTTGGACTCCGCACCGCGTAACGGGGACCGCTCCTTTCGCCGGGTCCTCTTTATATTTGGTTCGTGATATTGACATATATGTATACTTCACGACATTACCCTTTCGGGGTATTCAGAGACTTGAATGATGATTTTAGCCGTTAACCAACGTGATAGGTTGTGAGTCCATCGCCATATTGCGTATATGGGGTATGTAGATATGTAGGTATATTTTGAATAAAATTCTCTTCATAATAAATATATATGTATTATATATGATTATGTATTGATAATAATTACAATTAAAATTTACAATTATCCTTAACTTAGTAATTACAAACATATTTACAATATTACATAGTACACTTTACGACTATTAACCCTTACGGGGTAGTCAGAGATTTGTGTGTTCATTTACGAATTGTAAATAAGCAATAGTCATAAATCTATCTATTGATAATTGATTGACACGCGAACCTCTGACTACCCTGCAAGGGTTAAAAGTCGTTAAGCATGTTAAAACTATGGTGTCTTCATAAAAACGAAATAATTACAACAAATATACATATATTCACGCCTCTACGTCCCTAAGGCATAAACAGAGACTATTAGGCCACCTGGAAGGGGTGACAAATCTCTCTTGCTTCACTCACACCCATTAACCTTCTTACATGCTCTTCTAGGGGCCAAGTTAACTAATGCTTCTAGCAGAAGTTCAATATCAGATCAGTAATAGTGTGAAGTTGATAGTGGATTAGCAAAAGTGACAAATTTCGCCATTTTCAAAGCCATATTTGACACTTTTGCTGTCATTAATGATGACATTTGACATCCACTACCAACTTCACAATGTTACGGAAATGATGTTGAACTGCGATCATGCTAAAACGCAGTTAGTGGGTGTCAAATATCACCAATAATTACAGCATAAGTGTCAAATTTCGCCTTCAAAATGCCAATATTTGTCACTTTTTATTCCACTATCAACTTCACACCGTTACGTAAGTGATATTGAACTGCGATCGTGCTAAAACGCATTAGTAGACTTGGGCCTTAAGAAGAATGTCAACAAAAATAAAACATTTTCAAAAAACAAGAAATTAATATCACATATACCAATTTAAAATTGCTAAAAATTCAACTAGCGGTTCCGGGTTCGATGCCCGGAAGTGAAATATCAAGGAATGTTTTCACAGTCTTAAATATACATATACATTCACGTCCTTTAATCCCTTTCGGGGTGGATAGAACATTGGAGATATCTCCTAGGTCACTTTTTGCATGAAATATGGAACATTGGTGACAGGTTGTTAGCCCATCGCCCAATAGATTCCATTGACCTCTAGTACCTTAGTCGTATTTTCTATAAAGACACCATTTAACGACTTAATTATTGGAATGTCATAATAATTCAACTCACAAGCATAGAAAAAAATTTTTTTAAATAAATATTTTTACGATGTTTCGTTTTTATATGTATATGTTATTTATTTATGTATGAGATCGAGAATTTTTCACAAGAAAACATAGTTTTTTTTACTTAAAACATTGAAGAAACATAATGACTTTAATCCCTTTTGGAGTATTCAGAGATTTACCTGTAATTTTAGTTTACTTGTGAGTAACATACGTGCTACAAGTGTAAATTATATTACTATGAGACACTGTCATAAAAAATGTTAAGCAATGTTGGCCATGGTCAATAATTGGATGGGCAACCACGTAAAACATTAGATTGTGTAATTTGTAGTATAATTTTATCAGAAATATTTTTAAAGAGTTAGAATAGTTTATAGACAATATCTATGAGTGCTCATTTATTTACCATCTGTCAAGTTTTGTAACTCAGGACTCTATTTACCCCAAATAGTTTAAAAACAATGTTTATATTTGTATAACAGAACATAATTTTCATATTTAATAACATAATATCTGATATAAGATCGTATTAAAAAAATTAATAAATATATAACAATTTTTTTATACAATTTCAAATACATATAACACTATTGCACTATTCAATCACATACATACATATATTCACGCCCATTCCCGAACGGGATAGACAGAGACTTAGCCACCTTGAATGACAAATCTCTTGCTTCACTAACACCCATTAACCTTCTCATATACACATATTATTAACATTATTTACATACATACATATGTTTCGACTTATAGGACTGATTTATATTATCCTTAGGTACCGGGTTCTATTCTCGATCGTGAAGGATTTTGTGAGAAAACCTACATATTTCGATGGATTAAGATATAAGACATACTAACAAAGTTGTAAGTCAAGGTATTGTCTACCTTGAAAACGATTTAAGTCGTTTTTTACAGTATTATTTTTAAAAACAATGACCGAAGTGATATCATATCTCCAAAGGTATGTCTATCCCAAAATGGATTAAAGGACGTGAATGTATGTGCACGTATTACTAAACACTTATAGATATTTACAACATAGTAAATGTTAGAGGTATTCAAAAATAGGTAGATCTCCTCACTCAACCCCGACACTTAAATATCACCACATAACACTATTTACACTATATATTACACTTTTTACAAAGATATCATCACATTACGCTATTACTTCTCCGCTAAAAGCTCGCAACTCTTCAGTCATCACAAAACGAAACACCGACATCTACCGGTCGCAATTAGAACTACGTACACCACCTGTGCTGTCATCTAGGCAAATAATAGTTAAACTACAACGCCGACGCCCATATTACTTACTCTTTCTATCATTATGTAGAAAGAAATAGAGCAGTATTGTTTTCTTAGAGCGTTTTCTTTTACTTGTCTAAGAAAGTAATTGGGACTTACAGAAAATACAACTAGCTACCGTTCTTTCCGTATGATTTCTTCCATATTGTCTCTAACCGTGTTATATAGCATATTCTCTCTAAAATACATAAAAAACTTAACCTCTTTCAACGTTTATATGTTCTATGATCTTTGTCTATATCTCTCTATATATCACTGTAGGTAAAGTAACATGAAAAACAAGAACGTATGTTCTAGTCACCCCTAGTCTACGATCTCTGCCTACCTCTCTATACGGAATCAGGTGTGATGCGTATCTATGTTCTATTAATCCCTAGTCCCTTAATCACTTTTTACTCAATAACTCGATTCCATTCTATCAAATACCTGACAGCACAGGTGATAATAATTCAAACACTAACTCAAAATTAATGAGTTTACAATACACAACTCTATTCACCTCAGGCACACTTGTATGTATCATGTCTCTATGTATGTACACTTGTGTTATGTGTCTATGTAACATATTACATATAAATCGTCAATCAAATTTGTATATGGTTTAAAACCAGTGAAGACTAGTTTATCCGGTTATAACCAGTTCGAACTAGATTTAACCGCCTCTTCAGTAATACCTATATATTGAATAGGAAAGGATATTTTATAAGGACACAGTTTAACTCTGTTTTTAAAGTGACATGTCGCTACTATATTAAAATTGATATCATATTATTAGACCTTTTTTTTATGTAATTATGATCTTTATATTATATTGAACATACTTATATTCACGCCGCTACGACCCTATATGATAGGCAGAGATTATCAGATATCTAGATAAATCTCCCTTGCTTCACTCAAACCCATTAACCTTCTCATACACGCTCTTCTGAATTGGTTTAATAATATTATTTCAATCATCTGATCAATGCAGCAGCCATTTTGTATTGGATCGACACTAAGGACCTTATATTTTGACGTATGACGTCACAACTGTCAGTCTGTATTAATTGAACAGTTGTCAGTCACTATGGTTTACAACTTATTATGTATCTTATATGTTATTTGTTATTTATGTTTATTCGCATTAAGAAAATAGTGACGTCACCATATCTCCAAGATTTGACCAATGAAACGTGACAACTGTTGTCCGCCATTGGTCGAAGAGACTTGTTTTCTCATTATCTAAAGTCTTATTGGTCAGTTTAACCTCTGTATATCATGACGTCACTATTTACTTAACGCGAATAGACTATAGTGAGTTCTTGTAGTTGAATGGTGGGTTTTAATCAGTGTGCCTCGGTGAAGTGAAGGATTGTTAAGCCTTCGTATTGCTGGACCGGTGGCCGTGAGGCGGTTATCACGCCATGAACATTCCTGAAATAATAATATACATATATACATATTTACATTTGGTAGAAATTATTAAGACACAAATACGTTTAGCTAAACATATTTATAAACATACAATTCACGACATATAACCCTTATGAGGTAGTCAGACAGAGGTTCGGGTGTCCATCTCTGCAATTGCATTAGTGATTCTACATCTACCTCGAACCCACGTGTTGACCAGATAGTCAGTGCTCAATGTGAGAGGTGGTAAGCCATGTCGCCATTTACAAGCACTGACTATTATCTGTTCTGAGATATACCTACGTTTCCTAACGACGTTTTACCTTCCCGTATTTCATGCATTTCTGTAATCACTACATAGTATAAAACAAAGTCGCTTTCTTTGTCCCTATGTCCCTTTGTATGCTTAAATCTTTGAAACTACGCAACGGATTTTGATGCGGTTTTTTTATAGATAGAGTGATTCAAGAGGAAGGTTTATATGTATAATAACATCCATTAAATAGTGGAGTATGCTATATATTTTATACCCGTGCGAAGCCGGAGCGGGTCACTAGTGTACTTATATTTCACACATACATACAGATCACGCCTGTCCCCTAAAGGGGTAGTCAGAGATCATATATCCTTATACACATACCTATCCCTACCACCGTCTCTCTCACACGGTGAGGCTCCTGATCAGCTGTTGTGCCAGCTGGCCGTAGACTCGCTGATCGCCCGACAGGCGGCGTAAGCGTAGCGCCGCGCCACTGCGCTCCAGGGCTATGTGAACGCCATCTGTGGTTACAATTGGGAAAACTCTAAATGATTAGGTTGTTTATAGGTATAAAATAAATGGAACATACATATATAGACGCCTTTACGTCGCTAACGGGATAGGCAGAGATCAAAGATTCACTTGTCTGGATTTTAATAAATCTGTCATGCCTTGCTCATAGTATTTAACCTTTTCATATTTGCATTCATAAATGCTGTTCTGTTCTTCACGCTACGTACTTTACACGTCTTAGTATGTGCGTGTCTTGAAAAAATGCACGCGCGCTTAAACGACGACGACGAGATTTTGAAATATGACTATTATAACTACCTATAACCGCCGAATGTGTATCGAAATATTAATGAATATGGCGTAATGTATATAGACGTATCATGGCGTGATATTTATATATGAATCATTCCTTTAACTAACCAGAGGACACATACACACACTTGAACGTAATTATCTCTATGTAAACGAACGGCGTGACGTATATATTATCCCTTAACTAACCACACTACTATTGAAAAAAAAATGAATGAATATTTGTGATATATATCTCTATATTATTCCATGAACTACCATAAAGAACCTATAACCACCAAACGACAACTAACCAGAGTACTGCAACGAAATAGCATCTCCAGCTGCCGTGAAATGCGTCGGCGGGGGCACCAATCTCCTCGCCAACTCCCTCAGCTCCCCTGCAGAGGGACTGAAGGGGATCCAGAGGTCCCCAGGGATCTCTTACGACACGCCGGGACCCAGCCATCTTACATACATACACAGCACGGGCTAGGCTTCTCAATAATGCCCATTGCTTTCACCTCTCGCCTCGTTCACACCCATTAACATTTGCATAAACGCCCTTCTATTTACATAAGATGCACACACATACATATAAATTCAAACGTAATTACATAACAGTCAAATAGAGTACATATTGAAATAGCTATAACCGCCGAGTATGTATGAAAATATTAATGAACGGACGTGATATCTCTGTATTACTCCACGAACCACCATAATTATAACAGTCAAATAATACTGAAACACAACATTAAAAGAACCTATAACCCACCAAACGCACACAACTAACCAGAGTACTGCAACGAGATAGCGTCACCGGCCGCCGTGAAATGCGTCGGCGGGGGCACCAGTCTGCTGGCCAATTCCCTCAGCTCCCCTGCAGAGGGACTGAAGGGGATCCAGAGGTCCCTAGAGATCTCTTACGACACGCCGGGACCCAAGCCATCTTACAGACATACACATCACGGTCTAGGCTTCGATCAATAAAGCCTATTGCTTTCTTAAGTCTTTAGCCTTATTCATACCTATTAACCTTTGCATATACGGTCTTCTGTTCTTCACGCTATTTATATTACGTGCTTTACACACGTGTTTTGAGAGGAATGTTCAACATTTATGTACACACACACATACATATACATTCAGACGTAATTACATGACAGTCACATAGACGACATATAAAAATGTGACCATTATAACTACCTATAACCGCCGAGTGTGTATCAAAATATTAATGAATATAGCGTAATGTATATAAACGTAAATATACACGTCTTGTGTATGTATGTATTGTTCTTTTAATAAACCACAGCATATTTAAGTAAACGTAACTGTAACTTCACGGTATGAGGTATATATGTCTGTATATATATTATCCCTTAACTAACCCGACTACTATTGAATGAAAATATGAATGAAACCGTCGTGTTATCTCTATATAATTCCACGAACCACCATAATCATAACAGTCATATTAAAAAGAACCTATAACCATAGTTTTAAGAGATTCGCGATTTATACTCATGATTAATAACTAGCGGGACTTATCGCGTAAGTTTTTATATAATAAAGTTACCTTTATTAACTCGTGACCATGGCTGCTGCAACGTAGCCGAAACGTCGGGTAAATAAAGGTAACTTTATTATATAAAAACTTACGCGATAAGTCCCGCTAGTTATTAATCATGAACCTATAACCACCAAATGCTAACTAACCAGAGTACTGCAACGAGATAGCATCGCCAGCCGCCGTGAAATGCGTCGGCGGGGGAACCAGTCTCCTGGCCAATTCCCTCAGCTCCCCTGCAGAGGGATTGAAGGGAATCCAGAGGTCCCCAGAGATCTCTTACGACACGCCGGGACCCAGCCATCTTACATACATACACATCACGATCTAGGCTGCGATCAATAATACCTATTGCTTTCACCTCTCGCCTCATTCACACCTATTAACCTTCGCATATAAGCTCTTCTGTTCTTCACGCTATTTACATTACGTGCTTAACACACTGGTCTTAAGAGGAATGATCAACATTTATGTACACACATACATTCACATACATACATATTCATTCAAACGTAATTACATGACAGTCATATAGCCGACATATGAAAATGTGACCATTTTAACTACCTATAAACGCCGAGTGTGTATCAGAATATTAATGAATATGGCGTAATGTATATAAACGTAAATATACACGACGTCTTGTGTATGTATGTATTGTTCTTTTAATAAACCACAGCATATTTATGTAAACGTAACTGTAACTTCACGGTATGAGGTATATATGTCTGTATATACAGGGTGAAATTTTTATCACTGGCAATACTTCAAGGGTAGATTATATGGTCAAAATAATGCGGCCTGGCTTAATTATTTTAGTACCTTCCAGTACAAAAATATGGAGAAAAGCCTCCTCAAAGTTTGGGAGCCAATTCAGAATACATGGACGCCCTACATTATTTCATTCATAAGTTCTCATCCAAATAAATATCTTTCAACACCCAAAACAAAAAACTATCAACAACAAAACATCCAAGTAAAAATGTAAAAATTTTTAATAAACTCTATTTCTGGTGTACCCAATGCCGTTATAGGGCTTGAAGATAAGGCGTCATCATCATCACTACGGCTTACCTGCTGTTTCATACCCAAAAACATAAAAGTTTTTTTGTGGTCGAACATCACATGCTTCCAATGACAATTATCAAAACACATCACACATACATGGTACACGATGACAAATACAATTCCATTTCACTAGTTCTTCAATCTTTGTTCATTTTAATCCATATCGATAACTATTATAACTAATAATAAATAATTTCAAAACTTATTATCATCTTGCGTATGTCGTTACAAAATTTTTAACAATATACAATTCAATAAATATGTGAAAATTATAAACAATTCAATATAGAGTAATTCTATTTTTTTTTAAATTTAATGGTCTGGTTACATGTCTCAAAAGTACATGAAATTATTAGTGATAAAATAGTACGTAACACATTAGTGAAATATACAATTTTATTATTATTTATTTACTTTTCATTGTTTATTCTTTATCTCATGTATATTTATTTATTAATCAAACAAAATATTTAAATATTTATGCTCGTAGTAAGTCGAAAGTATGAAATGAAATGCACTTCACCCTGGCTGTATGACACGGACTTTACTTTATGTTTACTTTATTTGACTATGTTTGTTGTCATTTTTACAATGCTATTACAAATTGAATTGATTACAATGCTAGAGATCCCGCCACATAGGGTGGCAGTAGCCAAACTTGGAACTAAATTTGACGTTACCGCCATTGCGTGTTATTTTGTATGAAAGGTAAATTTAGTATTACCAGCGTTGTGTTTTTTGCCCACTCTTTGTAATTTTTATGTTTGTTAAGGGTGATTATAATAAATTGATTTCCGGAGTTTCTTGTTAGTTCTTCTCCAAGCTAGGGTCTCCGCTGATCTAACCTCGGTAAAAAATATGTAAAGACAATGCTCAGTGCCATGTTTGAAATAATAGTTTTAAGAGATTCGCGATTTATACTCATGATATAAGATATAAGGGTGTGTATAAGATTGATTGCAGCTGTGGGAAATCCTACGTCGAACACACTAAACGGTGTATTGCGGACAGAGTGAAGGAACACATAATATATGTAATATATAATAAGAAGGATAAGTCCCGTTAATTATTAATCATGTTTGAAATAGTTTAATAAACATATTTTGACTTTGATATATTAATTTGTTTTATTTGAGTTTATAGCTCTGCTACCAAAGACCGTTACAAATGAAACCTATAATGTATCGAGCCGTATGGCACAGTGAGTGCTAGTTTTGGCGTGTTTACTGGTAACACTGAATTACGCGACTGTGGCGACGCCTCCAACTGCCACCTTATGTGGCGGGATCTCTATTACAATGCAATGGCGGTAAAAAGTATTTTTGTCTTCTAAATTTATAATTTAAATTGCTATTTCATAGTACAATAATGGTGTATGATGTTTATTAATGATGTGAAAGTAAAACATGGTTTAGTCATGTGAATGTAATTTTATAGTTTAGTGGAAATGTAATTATTACTGAAGTGTTTTCGAGGTTATTATATTGAACTAAAACATTTTAATGGAATCAAATGTTTTAAAGAAGTTATCAAAGCGTAAACTAAAAGGAGATTAATTAGTAACCAGCATTGAATAATCACGCGATTAAATTAAGTACAATCCATAACCAGCTAATGTTCATGTAGTGTTATTGTGTGCAGTGATGATTATTTGGATGAAATAAAAGAATAGTGCATAACATTGTCATAATTAATGTTGAAAGGAAACCACATAAGTATGTTCTATTGGCTTCCTAACCTGTGAAAACACTGTCTCAATAATGAAAAAAGTTTCATTCAAGATGCTATCCTGGTCCATAAACACCAGATTACCATAGATAATTACATAGAATGTAAACTTACAATTTATGAATGAACATGACCTTGGTAAGTAGTACGTAGATAGGGTACCCATATGTTATTGAAAATTTAAAATGCAAATTAAAAAAATTGTCCAAAATTTCCAAAAATTTCCTACCCTTTTTATTATGAAAATGGGTTCTATAGGTGCTTCTTATAGCCAGGTTCAAATATTGCCAATGATGAATCTGTCACCCTGTATATTATCCCTTAACTAACCAGAGTACTGCAACGAAATAGCATCGCCAGCTGCCGTGAAATGCGTCGGCGGGGGCACCAGTCTCCTGGCCAATTCCCTCAGCTCCCCTGCAGAGGGACTGAAGGGGATCCAGAGGTCCGGCTCATTGAGGGACAGGCGTTGCAGGGCTGCTTCTTCTACGCACTGGTCGCTGTCTGATAGGCCACCTGGAATATGGAGTGGGTTAGGGACGGATATACACTGCCGGACACATCTATTGGCCCACCTTAGAGTTTAGGTTTCGATTGTTTGATATCAACAAACAGGCTCCAAATTGTCTTTTGTTTCTTTAAATTCTGTGTTCGAAATTCAAAAAAGGCTATTGAATGACATTGTGAATATGCCAGGTTCAAAACTGCATAAAAACTTTTAACTCGACGTAATAAAAAAATTTAGCTTGGATCAAAAGAAACTGAAAATGCTAGGTGGGCCAATAGATGTGTCCAGAAGTGTATTATCGGCGTTGGGGTATCGGCGACTAGGAGCAAACTCAACTGGGAGTTTGCTCCTAGTCGACTACGACATAGATATTCACGCCTGTGCGTCTCCAACGGGATAGGTAGATACTATTGATCGTAACCTGGAACGATCTTGAAATGCTATGACATGCTAAAGGCAATAATTTAACCTGTTTATAAATATGCATTCATACTTATTATATAGAACGGCTTGTGTACACTGTTTCATCTCGAATTTACCTATGTATAAGTAGTTAAAGCTGCTGTAGCCCAGTGGGTAAGACCTCTGACTTCTTATGAGAAATGTACTAGGTTCGAAACGCTGCTGGCATGTGCCAGTAAAAGCCATTTAAATATGTGTTTTTCATTTACGCACACAATTTACAGTCGCTAACGGTGAGGGATAACATCGTAAAGAAAACTGCCAATAGGCAATAGTTAGTGCCATAGGCATTCAAGCCTCTTGACTACCGCGCCACAATAAAAAAGGGAGTGTGCATACATAAGACATGAAGGGTATGTTATGTTTTATAAAACCAGAGCAAAGTAATATAAAGTAGTATTGTGAAATTTTACATTACAAGAACGTCAATTGTGATGCCGAACTGGCTAAATATGTTCGCGTTGTAATTATATTTGAATCTTCAATTTCAACGAACAGAATAACAAGAAAAAGAACTTAAACCTCGTTTTCCTTCGGTTGCAGCGGCGGAATTGTCGTAACCATGACGACGGAATATCAACACAAACGCCATTGCATCAGTGTTTGTACTTTCGCCTTCACTACATAGTATAAAACAAAGTCGCTTTCTCTGTCCCTATGTCCCTTTGTATGCTTAAATCTTTGAAACTACGCAATGGATTTTGATGCGGTTTTTTTTAATAGATAGTGATTCAAGAGGAAGGTTTATATGTATAATAACATCCATTAAATAGCCAGCCGCGAAGCCGGAGCGGGTCGCTAGTTATATGATAAATAACTGAATGGCGTAACAAAGATTTACATACATACATACGCTTCACGACTTGTGTATACACACTCCCTTTTTTATTATGGCGGGGTAGTCTAGCTTGAATGCCCACCTCCGAAATTTCGAAGGCATGTTAGGTATGGGTCATTCAAAGCCCGCGTATCACTATAGTATATTCGCTTTAAGAAAATAGTGACGTCATCAAGGTCTCCATGATTTAACCAATAAGATTTTATAGGGGTTGTCTGTTATTGGTCAATGTGACTTGTTTCCTCATTTACTCACGTCTCATTGGCCAGTTTAACCTCTGATTATCATGACGTCACTATTTACTTAACGCGAATACACTATAGGTCAAATAACACTTAAGAAAGACAAAGAGTTAACAAAACCTTACCTAGTGAGTCATCGCTGAGCGCTGGCATTTCCTCGTCCACCTGCTGCGGGACTCCTGGCGACAATGGGGAGAGGGGGGACGAGAGTGGGGACGGAGATCGGTGTACAGGGGGACGACCTATGCCCAGGGTTATTGAGGGTCTGCAAGAAACAGGGTATTGTTTTAATATGGTATACATTTTATTTGTAGACTAAATGTTTTTAGTCTTTTTTGATTATTTATGTATTTAATAAGATCAGATTCTTTACAGGGTTATCCTTAATGCATATGATAAATACTTAAAACAGAAACATAATTAGTACTACTAATTACTTTACGTACCTTGGTTAGCTCTAGCTTTTGGCTTAGGTTTGCAATTGTATGATTTTGGTATACAATCCTGTATTTTTTACGACAAATTCTTTATTCTCTGATGTTATAGTATAATTTAACTGCTACCTCCCCAATGTTAAAAGGGATTATTAATTAATAATAGTAATTATTATTAAATAATTTAAAAGGGGTTATTTTGCAAGGGATAACGTAGTTAAAGACGCCCCTGCTAGGTGGACCGATGATCTGAAAAAGGTCGCTGGTAGTGGTTGGCTGAGGGCCACGAGAGATCGTGTTTTGTAACGTAACCTTCGGGAGGCCTACGTCCCGTGGTGCACTGACATAGGCTGATTCATTGAACTGTCATGAAACAGCCTATTTAACGAATATATACATACATATGAATAGGTTGCTATCTCATCACCCTAAAACTTGCTCACCTGGAAGCCAGATCGCAGTTCTCTTTGATAGCGAACCGCGGCGCCCTCTCTTCCAAACTATCGCAGCTGCCCGCCTCTTCAGAGTCGCCTTGGCGCCTCAACGTGCCTGCGCCGGGGACAGAACCCGGGACCACTGTTCGAACCCCACCTGTAATGGAGTACTATGGTTAACATACATATATAAAATTACAATAGTTATTTTTAAACACTCGCGATTTATACTCATTTTATTTACTATATACGTATTACGGACAGGACACTAATTAGTAATATTATTATAATTTTAAGAGATTCGCTATTTATACTCATGATTAATAACTAACGGGACTTATCGCGTATGTTTTTAAATAATAAAGTTAAATTTATTAACCCGCCGTTTCGGCTACGTTACAGCAGCCATGTCACGGGCAGACATAGGTAACTTTATTATTTAAAAACATACGCGATAAGTCCCGTTAGTTATTAATCATGGAGTACTACAGTTAACATACATACATATTTTCATAGGCAGACTTCGACTATGGATAGTCAACTGGAACGATCCTGACAAATTTCTTACTTCACTCACACCCATTAAACTTCTCAATTTCAATATATATATATATATATATATATATATATATATATATATATATATATATATATATATAATTTAAGAATAATTAGTATAAATTTCTTAACTGTACGTGAATACTACGGTGAGGGAAAACATTAATCACGATGTCAGGCTCAATTCCCAGTGGAGGCCGAGTTAAGATTACAACGCTAAAAGTGCAGTCCCAGTAACTTTGTATATGGTTTACGTTTATAAGAACAAAAGACAATATTTAACATTTCGAAGCACGCGAACGTATAGTGGCCACGACAATGCATAGTGGCGCCACTTTTAAAATGTAAAATATTGTCCTTTGTTCTTATAAACTGAAACCTTATAAAAAGTTACTGGGACTGCACTTTTAGCGTTGACTGTACATACAATTCGCCATGGTCACGGGCAGACTACTACTCTGCAACGTAGCCGAAACGTCGTCGGGTTAATAAAGGTAATTTTATTATATATAAACTTACACGATAAGTCCCGTTAATTATTAATAATGAGTATAAATCGCGAATCTCTTAAAATTAGAATGCCTTCGAAATTTCGGAGATGGGTATTCAAGCCTCTGACTACCCCGCCATAATAAAAAAGGGAGTGTGTATACTCAAGTCGTGAAGCGTAATTATGTATGTATGTATATTATACATTTTAAAACTGGCGCCACTATGCATTGTCATGGCAACTATACGTTCGCGTGCTTCGAAATATAAAATATTGTCTCTTGTTCTTATAAACTTAAACCTTATAAAAAGTTACTGAGACTGCACTTTTAGCGCTGACTGTACGTCCTTTATACTAGTGCATGTCACAATAGAATTTAACCTTTTAACCGCCTGAGTCGGATTTATCCGACACAAAACCTCGTTAATTATTTACACAATTTCTATACATATTGCGATTGTTGTTTTAGCCTAAAATACATTGCTTTTTCGAAAGTTTATACATTCAACCTTTTATTTAATGTTATAATTCAGAAGTATACATAACATCTCTATTTTCGTTGGTATTTATCATTCGATTTAATGTACCGGGCGCTGGGGGCACGCCAACTGATAAAAGTTGTGGCGGTTAAAAGGTTAATCATATTATCTATAGTATATTCGCATTAAGAAAATAGTGACGTCATCATGTCACTACGTCTTGACCAATGAGACGTGACAACGGTTGTCTGCGATTGGTCAATGTGATTTCTTTTCTCATTTACTCACGTCTCATTGGCCAGTTTAACCTCTGTATCAGGCGCTGGTATCTCAAAAGAAGGGTTCAATGTATGGAAGGTAGCGCTATCTAGTGCCAAAGGGGCAGAAAAAGAAAAAAATATGGCGTCGGCGGGCGACATATTAGAGATCGCGCCACATAAATTGGCAGTCGGCAAACTTGGAACTAAATTTGACGTTTCCGCCATTGCGTGTTATTTTGTATGAAAGGTAAATTTAGTATTACCGGCGTTGTGTTTTTTGCTCACTCTTTGTAATTTTTATGTTTGTTAAGGGTGATTATAATAAATTGATTTCCGGAGTTTCTTGTTAGTTCTTCTCCAAGCTAGGGTCTCCGCTGAACTAACCTCGGTAAAAAATATGTAAAGACAATGCTCAGTCCCATGTTTGAAATAATAGTTTTAAGAGATTCGCGATTTATACTCATGATATAAGATATAAGGGTGTGTATAAGATTGATTGCAGCTGTGGGAAATCCTACGTCGGACAGACTAAACGGTCTATTGCGGACAGAGTGAAGGAACACATAATATATGTAATATATAATAAGAAGGATAAGTCCCGTTAATTATTAATCATGTTTGAAATAGTTTAATAAACATATTTTGACTTTGATATATTAATTTGTTTTATTTGAGTTTATAGTTCTGCAACCAAAGACCGTTACAAATGAAACCTATAATGTACCGAGCCGTATGGCACAGTGAGTGCTAGTTTTGGCGTGTTTACTGGTAACACTGAATTACGCGACTGTGGCGACGCCTCCAACTGGCAATTTATGTGGCGCGTACTCTAGAATTTATTTATGGGAAATGAATCTACTCTTTGATTTGATATATGAAAAAATAGTTTACCCCGAAACCGCTTGGTGCGGTAGTGTTCAACTGTTTCTCAAAAAGTCTATAAGATGCCTCTCTTTACCTGGGTGTATTAATCTACTCTTTGCTCTGTATAACATGACGTCACTATTTACTTAACGCTAATAGCCTATAAGTCCCCACTCACCCATCCAGTCAGTGACGTTGAGAGTGGGACAGTGGGTCCGTGTCCCCACTTGGCCTTGTGTGCTCAGCGCGTGTAATTCCTCTCGAATGGCTAGAAGAGGCGATAAAGGCGAGGGGGCTGCACAGTCCTGAAAGGGAAGAGTGTATATTTAGTACAAGCAGTAACTATTACCTGTTGGGGTATGTTTCAAGCAATATCAAATAATGTGCCACATTATTATTTTTTCAAAAGTTTTCAATACATGAAACATAGATGGCACTTATAATTTGATTTTTATATTACATTCTTAGCTCCTATTAGTAGCAGGGTGATGTTATATAGCCTAAAGCCTTCCTTAATAAATGGTCTATCTAACATAAAAAGAATTTTTGAATTAGAACCAGCAGTTCCTGAGATTAGCGCGTTCAAACGAACAAACAAACTCTTTAGCTTTATAATATTAGTATAGATTTGGTGTATACATAGCATAATCACATACACAAAGCGGATATAGCCTAGTTGGTAACACCTCTGACTTCTCATTAGAGGTCCTAGGTTTGAATCCTGGCTCTGGCATGTACCAATGAATGAAATTTAAATATGTTATCTTCATTTACGTATGTACATAGTTTACAGTCGCTAACGGCGAGGGAAAACATCGTGAGTAAAACAGCCTATGCTTCGGGATAGGTGACCAATGCCTGTATACGGCGATACGGTTCACTACCTATCACGTTGGGTGCTGTATATCTAGTGAGACGCGGGCTTCGAGTGGTACATACCTAACATGCATACGAAATTCCGGAGATAATTATGCTTCTAACTACCACAAAAAGACAAACGCATTTACGACCATTAACTCTTGCGGAAAGTCAGAGGTTCAAGTATCCATCTCTGCAATCGAGGAGGTAGTTATTCTGTAGCTACCTCGAACTCACGTGTTGATCAAATAGTTATAGGCTATTCGCGTTAAGTAAATAGTGACGTCATGATAATCATAGGTTAAACTGCCCAATGAGACGTTCGTAAATGAGAAAACAAGTCACATTGACCAATAACAGACAACCTTTATCACGTCTTATTGGTCAAAATGTGGTGACAAGATGACGTCACTATTTTCTTAATACTATAGTACTCAATGTGACAGGTGGCATGCCATGTCGCCATTTACAAGCACTAATTTTTACCTGTTCGGGAAACAGGTAGGTTTCCTCACGATGTTTTCCCTCACCGGTATTCGACGCATTTCGTAAATGTATTTTTTTTTAAGAAACGTCGAAATTCATTTAACTTCATTTCCATTGGTACATGCTCAAGTGGAATTTGAACCCTGTACCCACTGATACAGAGTCAAGCACCAAACAACTGAGCTACGTAAATTTCTACTTTTTCTTCTAACTACCCCGTCACAAAAATAAGTGTGTATACAAGTCGTGAGGCGTATGTGATGTTTTAGTATGTATAAATGAACATACCTGTGTAGGTGATGATGCCATTAACCCGATGCTATTTGGTGGTGGACCGTGTAACGGGGAATCTGTAAAAAAGATACGACTATTAGCACTATAGGGGTAGGCAGGGAGTTGAGTGACCAAATTTTTAATCTACAAAGTGGATTTGACGACCATTATTCCATTGATTCCTTAATGATTTAATGTTATATTTATTTATTTACCTTGTTTTATTAATGAGAAAGAGTTGTTTTTTTTAAAGCTACAATAATAGGTATATACTTGAATGTACATTAATCCATTATTATATAGTTTAAAATTCGATTTATATTTTATATTTATTATTAGTAAGCTTTCCTAAATAAAATAAATTTAATAATGTTGTTCGTGAAATTATATTTATTTCCGTTAAAAGAAAACCTTGTCAGTGGGAGATGTGGCATATTTATATCCATACACCTCTTCATACACACACGGTTATAGGTACTTCTAACGTCGCCCTTTTTCAATATGTCATCCATCTGACTGTCATATGTCTTATTGGTACTGTCATATTTACGTATGTATATACTAACTAGGCAAAGACGCCGCGTGGGGTCGACAGTCCGCAAATGGTGACGTACTTCGCTTGTCTACCAAACTGCCTCTCTGAAAGTACGAGATAATATATATTAGACTTATGATTAATAACAAACGGGACTTATCGACAGACGACCTCCGTGGCGCAATCGGTTAGCCGCCGGAAAGCTAATATTGAGGTCTCGGGTTCGATTCCCGGCGGAGGCAGAGTTAAGAACTACGCTTTTCTAATGCTTTCCAGTCTGGTCGTTGATTATATATGCTATATATGTATTTTTCTATGTATAATATGTATATATTTCTTAAATTTACGTTGTCTAGTACCCTTAACACAAGCCTTAAATGAACTTACCAAGGGACTAGTTCAGTTGGTGTAATAGTGTCCAAATATTAGTATTATTATAGACTCCATATAAATATTATCTAAATAAAAAATACAAAAAATAGTTGATGTATAATATGTATATATTTGTTAAATATACGTTGACTGGTACCCTTAACACAAGTCTTAAAGAACTTACCAAGGGGCCAGTTCAATTGGTGTAATAGTGTCCCAAACATTATCACACTAACCTGATGATACGGTGGTCTTCCTGACATTTCTCGTCTCGCCCAATGCCGTTCAGTACTCTCGCGACCTGCGTAACATACATACATATAAAACATACACACATATAAAGTCAAAGTCAAATGTTTTTATTCAATATAAGTACAAGTATAGTACATTCATTGAAAGTCAAAACTTTTGTCTGACACTGGTTGTCTCTTGGCATTGAAATTCTACCGTTGGTTCGGAAGCCCTGGCTCGGAGAAGAACCAACAAGAAACTCCGGATATGAATTTCAATTCGACGTAGCTCAGTTGTTTGGGGCTTGACTCTGTATCAGTGGGTACAGGGTCCAAATCCCGCTTGAGCATGTACCAATGGAAAAGAAGTTTACGAAATGCATCGAATACGATAGTGAGGGAATACATCGTGAGGAAACCTACCTGTTCTCCGAACTGGTAATAGTTAGTGCTTGTAAATGACGACTTTTTTTTTACTTGGCTTACTACCTGTCACATTGAGTACTGACTATCTGGTCAACGCGGTCGAGGTGGCTATAGAATTAGTACCTTCGCAATTGCGGAAACACCTGAACCTCTGACTACCCCGCAAGAGTAATGGTCGTGAACGCCTTTTGTCTTCTGAATTCCTCACTAAGTTTTCACGAAATCCATTCGGACAATCTAGATGTTCACCCATCCATATTTCCCACGTCTACGTTGCTTAACATTGGTGATCGATTGAGAATTTGTATCAATGCGGCAGTTTATACTATATATTTAAACCCTTATGTAGTCAGAGGTTGAGTGTCCACCATCAAGTGAGCATTGTGATGGTCTTTGGCCACTCGAAACCCACTTGTTACCTGATAATCAATACCCAACGTGACAGGTGGTATACATAATATACGCTTCACGACTTGTGTATACACACTCCCTTTTTTATTATGGCTGGGTAGTCAAAGGTCTAAGTGCTTATGTCCGAAATTTCGAAGGCATGTTTGTATGGGTCACTCAAAGCCCGCGTTTCACTAGATAGACAGCACCCAACGTGGTAGGTAAACCTTACCGCCGTTAATACAGATACTGAACCTATTTAGAAATAGGCAGGTTTCCTCACGATGTTTTCCCTCACCGTAGTTTTAATTATATGTTATATTTATAGTGCAAAAAACAAGCAAATATACAGCCAATAACTCTACATACATGCAACATGCTAAGTTAAATAAGCTATATTAAGTAAATGTGCAAGTACTTACCTATAAACCCAACATTTTTATGTATTTTTTCTTAGTTACCCAAAGCTTATTTTTATTGAGTATATAGGAGTATATATGGTTATAGTTTATAGTATATGGTGTCTGTTTTTGATTGTAAAAATACCAAAAAAATATAAGAATAAAAATATTCTATTTTAAATAATAGAATTAATTTATTAGCGAACACAATTACATATGATTCTCAACTGTTATCTTTTTAGGGAAGTCAGAGGTTAAGTGGCCACAATGGATTGGGCATTGTCTTTGGCTACATAAAAGCCCCGTCTCACTCAACAACCACCCAACGGGACAGTTGGTAGATCATGCCGTAAGAGGCGAGTATGGTGTTATAAATGTAGGCTATGCTAAATATATCTAAACTGTTTATAGCTGAGACTAAAATAAACCAAACTAGTTTTTTTTACATTATTGTCTCATACAGATAAAACGTGGTCGAGAAGTGTATAGGTATAGGTTAGACATTTTCTCTATCCTAACAAACGACTTTCGCTCTAGACAATTGAGATTCTAAACTAATGTTACTAGTATCCATGCATACACTTTCTAGGGTTATGGCTACTCCTAGCGTCACCCTTTTTCAATATGTCGTGTACCAGCCTGTTTGTCATGCCTACACGAAGTTATGTGATATACCCCTATGTAACCGCTCTTCTACTTCACTTCATCTTTCGTCAAACTAATCATTCATGTTTTCCTTTACGAAAAGCTAATAGTTTAAGTAGATTTATTTAAAAATTTTATTATGATCATTTCAACCACGTGTTATGTATGTATATAATATAAAACTTTATGTACTGTTACTTATATAACCCCCCCCCCCATAACCCAACCCTAAACCAACCAAAAACAGACACCCCACCACCATCCACCCGGTACAAGTATCATCACATATCATACCGGTTTCCTGTACCGTCGCCAACATTTGCACTTTCACTCTTTGCGGACCCGAATACTTTCTTTGCCGCGCGTACCCTTGGGATTGTTGCGACTGTGACACCGGGGTACCGGACATAATTGATCCTTGCTGCATTGGTGTACCGGACATAATTGATCCGGCCTGCATTGGTGTACCCGACATAATTGATCCGGGTTGAATTCCGGATATAATGGATCCGGCCTGCATTGGTGTACCCGACATAATTGATCCGGGTTGAATTGGTGTACCGGACATTATTGATCCTTGCTGCATTGGTGTACCGGACATAATTGATCCGGCCTGCATTGGTGTACCCGACATAATTGATCCGGGTTGAATTCCGGACATAATTGATCCGGCCTGCATTGGTGTTCCGGACATAATCGAACCACCTTGTAAGGGCGTCCCTGACATTATAGATCCGCCTGTCATAATAGAGCCTTGCTGTATAGGTGTCCCGGACACAATAGATCCGGCTTGTATCGGCGTCCCATTGGTTATAGATCCACGCTGCACTGACGGCGGCAAATAGTCCCTGTTCATCCGTTTTTCAACTTCGAGGACTAATTCCGGACTGATCACTGGGTTTAGTGGGGGAAAATAAAAATAAAAGAAAATAATAAAAAATGGAACTTCAGGTTATGAGAAAAGTGTAGATATAGGTTGTAGAGACTTTAACAGAGAAAATAGTGTAGTTAAAAAGGCTAGTATTTAAACTAACACAAAAAGTACAAAAATCTGTATGTTGATCTATATTTGGTGCGCATTTCAGTATTTTTGAAGTGCATTTAATAATTTTCCCGTTAGAAATAGCTTCTTTTCGATAATGAAGTTTCATGATTAAAATAAAATACATTTAAATTTCAATGTAAGTAACTATTATGGCACATTCATGAAATTCTCTCACATTTGTGGTCTTCAAAAACTTTAACTCTACTGTTAATATTGATTAACTAATCCCTGAGATTGTTCCAAACCGATATTCTCGTATGTATAATTAATTTATTTGAAATTATTTATATAAATTCTTTGTATATTTCTTCTTTTCTCTGTTAATTGTCTATTCTAAGTATTTTTTAATGTCTATGTTTAAATTTATGTAATATTTTATACAACAAATCTCATAACATGAAGTTTTTTGCAAAAAAAAACTAATTATAACAAAAAAACTAATGTTACTAGTATCCTATACTATACAAAAAAAACACACACACACACTAACATTCTATAGCCATGCGAACACTTTTAAAAAACATTAAAATGCATGTAAAATTTAAAAAACAACATCAAAAAATGTGCACAAAAACACACTACATTTATTTTTTATTGTTAACTCTCATTTTATAACTCGAAGACAAAATACAAAAGCATATTTCCTCTTCTTTTACGAAAAGTTAATGACACCTTTTTAAATAAAAAAGTTTAAGGTATGTATTTATAATATGAATAATAATATAACTAAGTAAAACTAGTAACTTGGTAAGTAATAAGTAAGGCTTTTATTCAGTAATTAATTTTAAACATTGTATTTATAAAACTGAGAGTCAACACAAAAAACACTAACTTGCCAAACGTATTACTATAACTACAATAAATTAAAATATTAAGACCAAAAAAAAACACTTAAATCATTCATCGACTATCTACTATAAAAATAACTAGAATTTTAAGTTTTCTATATTTATGTAAAATTATAACTATAATTCGTGAGATAAGATAAAAAGATTATTGTCACATCTTAGTCTGGGACGCAAAAGAATGCTAACTAGCTGCCGTTCTTCCCGGCATGTCAAAGGATACTCAAAGAACTAGGGGTCAATGGGATCTATTGGGCGACGGGCTAGCAACCTGTCACCAATGTTCCATATGATATCACAACCCTAGTATAAATGTTAAAAGTGACCTAGGAGATATTATATCTCCGAGGTACTGCCCACGCCAAAAGAAATGATAGGATTCAATGTATGTATGTGTGTTGAATTATTAAATCCACTGTCTATCATTTACTACGTTATTTATAACTGAAGCAAGAAATAAATATTTAAAAAGAATATTTCTTTTCTCCCTGGCGTCATCTGTGATAATTATGTTAAACTAATTGCAACTAAAGTTTCTCTCTATGTATGTATATCTAGAGGTCGCCACAGTAGTTTACTTTGTATATAATAAATAAACTGTGTACTAAATAACAGGTAATTTATTATATTCATAAAAAAACACTTTTATAAATACTTGTACGTGAACTCAATCAGAAAACTTGTCTCACAAACTACAACTACAACCTTTCAATACCTAGTATACCTAGCTACATACCTAGCCATACTATCACGACCGCATTTCACGGGGGTGTTACAGAGTTACGACCTTACCTGGAGGCCTTTCCGTGACCGTTAGGAGACCGGTCCTTCTCACGCGTACGTTGTTCGATGACGTACTTGATTCACTCGACTGTAAAAAAATAATTGGCAAATAATACATACATCGAAAAGTCGTATCGGAAGTCGACGTAGCTCAGTTGTTTGGGGCTTGACTCTGTATCGAGGGTATAGGGTTCAAATCTGTTCAAGTTTAATGAATTTATATGTACATTTTCAGTGTCAGTGAGGGAAAACATCGTGAGGAAACCTACTTGTTCCCCGAACAGGTAATAGTGCTTGTAAATGGAGACATGACTTATCACCTGTCACATTGAGTTCTGATCATCTGGTCAACACGTGGGCTCGAGGTGGCCATAGAACTACTACCTTCGTAATTGTGGAGATGGACACCTGAACCTCTGACTATCCCGCAATCAGAATAGGCAGAGACTATCGATTGCCATCTGGAACGATCCTGACAAATCTCTCTCACTTCACTCACACTCAATAACCTTATCATACATGCTCTTCTATCTCCCTTAGGAACGTAGAAGCATGAATATATGTATATATGTATGTATGTATTTACATAAATACATATAAATTGCGAGACAACACAACACAATTGCGGAGATGGACATCTGAACCTCTGACTACCCGGCAAGGGTAATTGGTCGTGAATACGTTTGTCTTTTCTTGACAATACAACACATACACAGACCATTAATACAAACACATCACGCCCGTTTCCCCGCAGGGATGTAGGTTGAGATTAAGCATAAATAAATAACTGCCTTACGTCGTGTATGTCGTAAGAGGTGACTGAAGAACTAGGATAAATGAAGCATTGGGCAGCACTGTCAACCTGACACTGAACTTCCATATAAATGAAATATCAACTACGATAGTTAAGCTCAAAGTAACTAATGACACTATATGTACAAAAAATTCTCTACTACTAAGGGGACAAAAGACGTAAATATACATATACATGAATTAATTTATGTAAGCTGAAGTGGCAGGGGGTCGGCCACGTCTGTCGTAGAACCGATGACCGTCGGAGTTAAGTGATTCTCGAATGGCGACCGCGTCTCGGTAAACGTAGTGTAGGACGCCCCCCTGCTAGATGGACCGATGACCTGAAAAAGGTCGCTGGTAGTGGTTGGCTGAGGGCCACGAGTGATCGTGTTTTGTGTACCCTTGGGGAGGCCTACGTCCAGCAGTGGAATAGTATAGGCTCATTGATATACATTAAAGTAGGTACTTACGTTCGGAGATTCTGTAGTTGGTGACCCGGTATCTGTGGACGACACACTTAGTCGCTTCGTCGGCGAAAACCTTGAAATACGTAAATATACATTTAAAATTTTAGTTTAAAAATTGTTTTTTTTTTTTTGTTATTACATCAACTACCACAGAGACAGAAAAATTACGTGAGGAAATCTAACTGTTCCCCAAACAGATAATAGTCATGATTAATAACTAACGGGACTTATCGCGTATGTTTTTATATAATAAAGTTACCTTTATTAACCCGACGTTTGGGCTACGTTGTAGCAGCCATGGTTAATAAAGGTAACTTTAATAAATAAAAACATACGCGATAAGTCCCGTTAGTTATTAATCATGAGTGAAAATCGCGAATCTCTTAAAAGATAATAGTCAGTGCTTGTAAATGGCGACATAGTTTACCGACTGTCACATTGAGTACCTACTATGTGTTGAATCGTGGGTTCTAGATGACCATATATAATCTATTTACTTAGCAATTGCTGAGCATTGCAAACCTACTACTATCACGCATAGAATAATGGTCGTAAAAGTTGTTTTTTTGTTCTTAGAAGGAATTGGCAATATACTTGTCACATTGAGCATTGACTATCTGGTCAACACGTGGGTTAGAGGTAGCCATAGAACTAACTTTTATACTTTATTACGGAGATGGACACAGGAGTATACAACTACCCCATATGCAATAATAATCGTGAATTTTGTATCACATATATACGTATGTTTTCACAACCTCCGTGGCGCGATCGGTTAACCACCTGAACGCTAATCGTGAGATCCCGATTCCCGGTGGAGGCAGAGTTAAGAACTACGCTTTTCTTCTGCTTTCCTGTCTAGTCGTTGATTATATATGCTATATATGTATTTATCTATATAAAATAAGTATATATTTCTTAAATATACGTCGACTAGTACCCTTAACACAAGTCTTAAATGCACTTACCAAGGGGCTAGTTCAATTGGTGTAAGTGTCCTTCAATGTAATACTCACGTGCAATTATCGTCGGGCGTCGTCACGGGTTCAGGATTCTGTTGTAGCGAACTACCACACGCTGACACCTGCAACAAACAAATAATTAAAACTATATCTCTAATGCCGATATTAATTCGCCGAGTGTGTATGAGTGTCAATGAAGCGAAAGCGGTTAGTCCGGATCGGGACAGATGGGGATCTGTGATCTCTACCTACCCTTATACAGGGAAACAGACGTGATATTGTGTATATTTCGCCACTTTCGCGTCATTGACACTCATACACATTCGGCGGTTATAGATACTTCTAACGTCACCCTTTTTCAATATGGCGTCTATCTGACTGTCATGTCTTATTATTATAGTATCACATAAAAAGAATAAATATACTATATATATGTATCCATTATGGAAAGGACTTTTTCTGCTTTTTATGACTTTTAATAACAATGTAAAAACTTATACAGACATTTTCACTATTTCGATGAGGAAAAACGTCGTGAGGAAACCTGCCTATTTCTCGAAATAGGTTAATAGTCAGTGTCTGTATAATACGACGACGAGGTTTACCACCTGTTCACGTTAGGTACTGATTATCAGGTAACAAGTGGGTTTCGAGTGGCCAAGGACCATCACAATGACACTCAACTAATGATTACCCCGTTTTTTTTTTAAATAGGTGAATGTTTAAGTATGTACATACCCGATTTCAGGACAAACTAGTATGCCTAGGCTAAACTAGTTTATCATGATATAAATACGAACATTCTAGAAACTAAACTAACTAGAAGAACAGAAGAGCATGTGAAAAAGGCAAATGGGTGTGAGTGAAGCAAGAGAGATTTGTCAACCGTTCCAAGTGGCCTAATAGTCTCTGCCTATCCCGTTGGGGACGTAGAGGCGTGAATATATGTATCTATTTACCTGTCGATGACAACACGAGTCGTCCCGTGGTAAATGTGCGCCGCCGTCCGAAGCACGTCTACCGAATGTTGAAGCTGAAAGAAAAAAGTAAATATTTAGGACACTATTACACCAATTGAACTAGCCCCTTGGTAAGTTCATTTAACACTTGTGTTGAGGGTACTAGTCAACGTATATTTAGGAAATACATACTTATAAGTACATTGATAAATACATATATAGCTGGAAAGCAGAAGAAAAGCGTCATTCTTAACTGTGCTTCAACCGGGAATCGAATCCCCATGTATAGTTCAGGGACCTTAGTCCACTAATGCTTTTTGGTGAAATTTGACACTTTTGCTAATCCACTACAAAATTCACACTATTACTACCAACTTCACACTATTAATACCAACTTCACACTATTACTGATCTGATATTGAATTGCGTTTGTGCTAAAACGCATTAGTAGACTTTGGCATTAGTAGGAGGTCACCATATGTAATAATAATAATAAAAAGCGTTTATTTACGGCCACAAAAACAGACACAATACAAAACGTTTACAATAAAAAACTTACAAACTAAGGGGTATAACTTGTGCATGTTATTGTCGCAGCAAAAGGGTTCCAACTCAGCTGGGTATGTTGCGTCTGGTGACAAACGCAACGCTGGTTTTATGTCAGAACCACTGGAGAGCAACGTTAAAATTTTAAAAGAAAATGGTTAAATAGAGTGCTACGTAAATAAACAGTATAAATATATACATTGATATAAGATATGATAACATGTGAGTGGATAGTTATTCTTAAACACTCGCGATTTATACTCATTTTATTAATTATGTGAGACCGGGTCATATCCCGATAAATTTATAAAGATATGTGATTACCTTTATTTTGCCCGGATTTCCCGCGAGTCTAGCTAGCTAGCTAGTCTTCCCGCGACCACGGCCTATGCGACTGGGTCGAAACGTCGGGCAAAATAAAGGTAATCACATATCTTTATAAATTTATCGTGATATGACCCGGTCTCACATAATTAATAATAAAATGATGTGAGTGGATAGCAAATGCAAAGATTTAAAAACGGAATTCATGTACGTATACTCACTATGCGCCATGACTTTGGGCGGCCGCAGCAAGTGATGTTCTTTGGCGAGATGATGCTGCGCCGTCGCCGCTGCTAGAGGAAGATTCGTATGCGCCACCGCCGCCGTCTGGGAGGAAGAAAAGACGATATGAATTAGGTATATGAACATACATACACACTCGGCAGTTATAGGTATTTCTTATAGGCAGGTGATTAACGGCATGGCTGACCTGGTGGACCTCTTCGTCTGCGGCAGGACTGAGTTCAGGGGGGTTGCCATACGTTACATATGCTATGAGCTTTGATTGCCTCAGCTGATGCTCTAAATAATTATTGTTGTTTAGGTTTAATGTTGAATGTTTTTTTTGTTATTTCATTGTAAATTGTTTATGTGTATTGTATTGTCATACACATAAACAATTTACTAATAAACATTGTGAAAAATGTAAAATACATAAATAAAATTAGTCGCTCTCCCTGCCTTCTTACATGCAGCGTGCCTGCCACTAAACACATCTGGACACGAGTTTAGCATTTAGTGAGCGTCGACGCTTGTTGTTGTACAAAATGGCAAAGTGGAGTGAAGACATAACTTCTAAATGTATGCAGGAGTATGGAAAACATGAATGCCTTTATAATCCTTATCTTATATCTAATCCTTAAATCAGAGCTTCAGTCGCAGTTTATTGGACAATACTCGCACTACACACCTGCACTCGCACTAATCTTAGTGTAAACTAGCCTTTAACTTAAATTAACCTACCGAGGGGCTAGTTCATAAACATAAAAACATAAACATACGCTTCACGACTTGTGTATACACACTCCCTTTTTTATTATGGCGGGGTAGTCAGAGGCCCGAATGCCCATCTTCGAAATTTCGAAGGCATAGACAGCACCCAACGTGATTGAACTGGCTAGTTCAATTGGTGTTATAGTGCTTAAAATATGATTATGTATGTGAACGTATAGGTACTGACCGGTGGCGGCCGGTGATCTAGTCGCAACGGTTGATGTCTGCCATCCGCCGAGCAGGAGGCGAGGGCGCCCGCACACACCCGCATCTCTGCACACTGTAAAGGGAAACAGGTCGTTATAGTAAGTATATGAAAACACTAGTCACTAAAAAGTCTAAAATAGTACGTAGGAGATATTTGTATAGAATATAATATTTGCAGGGACAACAACCTGCTAGTCTGGGACGTAAAAGAAAAGCTAGCTAGCTGCCGTTGTTGCTAGCCCATCACCCTATAGATTCCCAACAGCAACAACTAAGGCTAAGGAACAATGACAACTACTAGCGTCCCTGATTAGCACGGGAAATGGAACTAGATTTTTATAAGTCGTATTATCTCTTCGTGTGTGTGATTTGTAGTTGTAAAAAATACTTTATATTATTATTATTTCCTATTGGATCACCTTCATACCCTGACACCGAAAGGGCAGCGTACATGGAGTAATTAATAAGAGGAGTGGGCTTTAGGCAATATTTGTATGGAAACTAGCGTGGCATTACGCGGGGTGAAACGAGGTACGCGGGATGGAGGGGAGATATTACAACCAATCAAAACACGGCATCGGCCAATCAAATTAGCTATCCTTTTTCTACTTCACATTTTTAGACTCAGCACCAATTAAAACACGTCATTTGGACTCCGCACCGCGTAACGGGGACCGCGCTTTTCGCCGGGTCCTCTTTATATTTGGTTCTTGGCATGACAATCGTGTCCTTACCTGTGCGTGCGTACAGTCGTTGGGTCCCACGGTATGACGTCGGGTCGCGTGGGGCTCCTGACACGACGCCACTAGGGCTCCGGCCCCCTGAGGAGACTCCTCGCCGCACACGCCGAACTGGAAAATAAGATGTTGTTTATAGGGCGGAAAGGCAGGTATTCTAATAATAATATCTTTATTGAGATATTCACATCGATTATATACAATAGAATTCATAGACAATAATTGAATGGCCACATTGTTTTAGTTCCAAATTAGTGGCGCTGTAGTCAACGGAGACCTGTCAAATGCCAACCGGTCGTTTTCATAATGTAAACAAACATCTATTTGTTAAATAATTTAATTAAACATACGTATTACTAAATTATTTTAAATAAATAATAAATTAAACATACATAATATTTTTCCGACATTTTTATCATAAATAACGTTGAATTATTGATAAACAAATAGATTATTATAAACTGATTAGAAATTGATACTTGACAGGTCTCCATTCTCACTAGCGCCCCTAGCGGGATAAAAAAAAAGAGGAATGCTGCCATTACACAACACATAAAATTACATTTCATTTCATTTAACATTAAATTCTATTTAAATTGTTTTATATGAAATCTAATTTACATTTCAAATATGATCACACAGCTAGTTGTGGTAATCTCAAAAGGTGTCCAGCTCGGCGGTTGTCTGTAGAGCCCTTAAGGCTCCACAGAGCCGCCGATTTATGATTATATTAGGTTTAAGTGACAGTGACTACATCTACCGCAATGAAATCGCGAGAAAACCTGCCTATTTCTCAGGTTCACTTCACTATCTATCACGTTGGGTGATATATCATACCTAACAAGCCTTCCAAATATCAGAATACTTATTATGCATAGATAAATACATATATAATCAACAACCAGACTGGAAAGCAGAAGAAAAGCGTAGTTCTTAACTGCTTCCACCGGGAATCATTGGGACCTCACGAGCGTTCAGGTGCTTAACCAATCGCGCCACGGAGGTCGTCATATCAACCTTTAAAGGAACAGTTATGTATACACTACCATTTCCAGTTGATCTTCATTGTGATACGCTATCGCTTCAGTCTCCATTATATTTTCATCATCGCCGCCGCTTTCCGCCTGCAACAATAACAAACATGATCTTCAAAGTTAAGCAACGTTGGGGATGGTTAGCAAGTGGATGGGTGACCATACATACACATCACGACTGATTCCCTGTAGAGGGGTAGGAGATCACGGATCCCCATTTGTCCCGATCCTGACTTTCACTTCATTGATGATCATACATGTTCACATACACATATCAAGATTATATTATACATTAGTTCTCGATCTTCGAAGTTAAACAACGTTGGTGGTGGACGTTAAGTGGATGGGTGACCACTAGAGAAAGAAACACATCGTGAGGAAACCTGTCTATAACTCAAAAGTGTATAAAAGTGATATAAGATATCGACGTGAAAACCTGACTATTTATTACCTATCTCCCAAAACATGTCATAGTCAGTATCTGTATACGGCGACATGGCTTACCACCTGTCACGTTGTGTACTGATTATCAGGTAACAAGTGGGTTTCGAGTGGCAAAGAACATTACAATGCTCAGTTGACGGTGGACACTCAACATCTGACTACCCCGAAAGTGATGTACGGGCGTGAATATATACGTATTTAATAATAAATCTTCTTTTCAACTAGCTATCTTTCTTGTACAGAAGTGATTAAGAGATGCTTAATGAGATAGGTTGGTAACCTTGGAATTATTGATGGTTGACACTCAAACTCTGACTACCCCTAAAGAGTTGACGGTCGTTATAATAATAATAATAGGACAATATTACACCTATTGAACTAGCCCCTTGGTAAGTACACTTAAGACTTGTGTAAAGGGCTCTAGTCAACGTATACTTAACAAATATATACATATTATATGTAGATAAATACATAAATAGCATATATAATCAACGACCAGACTGGAAAGCAGTAGAAAAGCGTAATTCTTTATTCTGCCTGCCAGCGGGAAACCAACCCGGGACCTCACGATTAGCGTTCAGGCAGCAAACCGATCGCGCCACGGAGGTCGTCAAAATGTGTTATGTACACATATGTATGAATGTTATCTATTTACCTTCACGCTTGTTAAGTCTAGAGGTTCGCCGTTACTCAGCTCCATTGATTCTGAAAACAAAAAACACTGTATTAATAAAGAAGTACCTATAACCGTTCTTACTACGTACTTACTAAGGGACTAGGGTACATTTAATATATTGGGCGATGGACTAGCAACCTGTCACCAATGTTCCATATATATATATATATATATATTATATATATTTTGACGACCTCCGTGGCGCGATCGGTTAGACACCTGAACGCTATTCGTGGGGTCCCGGGTTCGATTCCCGGTGGAGGCAGAGTTAAGAACTACGCTTTTCTACTGCTTTCCAGTCTGGTCGTTGATTATATATGCTATATATGTATTTATCTATATATAATATGTATACATTTCTTAAATATACGTTGACTAGTACCCTTAACACAAGTCTTAAATGTACTTACCGAGGGGCTAGTTCAATTTGTGTAATAATGTCCAAATATTATTATTATTATATGCATCAAACCCCCAATATACATGCTAAAAAGCGACCTAGGAGATATTATAGTCTTCAAGGTTCAGTCCACCCCAAAAGGGACTATACTATTTATAGGGACTATTATATCACTACATAGTATAAAACAAAGTCGCTTTCTCTGTCCCCATGTCCCTTTGTATGCTTAAATCTATGAAACTACGCAACGGATTTTGATGCGGTTTTTTTAATAAATAGGGTGATTCAAGAGGAAGGTTTATATGTATAATAACATCCATTAAATAGTGGAGTAGGCTATATATTTTATACCCGTGCGAAGCTGGAGCGGGTCGCTAGTACTATAAATATCCAAAAGGGATATACTACTCACCAGTAGGTTGTTGTGGTTGATTCCGCCTCATCTTGGCCAGTAGTAAATGGTACATGGCGTAAACATGGTCGAATCTTGATTCTGTTATAGACTGGAACATAGAAATAATGTGTTTATAGTTTAAATGTTATATTAAACTTCATAATATGTTATATAAGACAAACGAGTTCACGATCATTAACAATTGCGGAAATGGACACCTGAACCTATGACTACCCCACAAGGATTAATGGTCGAGAACGCGTTTGTTGTTTTGTCTTTATATTAGATTATTGTCCAAAGACCATCACAATGTTTAGTTGGCGATAGACACTCAACTTTTGACTAACCCCGACAGGATTTTATGTTCGTGAATACATATGTATGTACGTACACACATGCACATCACAGACGTTTGACCAGAGGGTGAGAGAATCACACATCATCATTTCTGTAGATCCTATCATACCACTTTTGTTTCATTGACATACAAACACATATTATTAGATTACTATTCTATTAACATGCGAATCTATAGACACATTTAATGATATCAAAATAATACACATATAATATTACGCTTTTATATTGAATATCGTATGTATGTTTATTTTATGTAACATTATATCTACCCTCTGTGGGCTGCCAGCTGAAAATCAGCGGCTCTGTGGAGCCCTAACTAACTGAACGCTAATCATGAGGTCCCGATTTCCGATGGAGGCAGAGTTAAGAACTACGCTTTTCTTCTGATTTCCAGTCTGATTGTTGATTATATATGTATTTATCTATTTATAATATGTATACATTTCTTAAATATACGTTGACACAAGTCTTAAATGAACTTACCAAGGGTCTAGTTCAATTGGTGTAATAGTGTCCAAATATTATTATTATGTGTATGTATGTTTCGTTACCTGCATAAGTTGTTCCGTGCTGAGTTGTGGCAACGTGGCGCACTTAGCCAATGCCGCCGTTTGTAAAGCCTGTTCATCCGCCGCGCTACCTTCATGACATCCACACGCGCCCAACCATAACTCTGTAAAAGGTGACGGTGGGATGTAGGCATTAAAACATACACGTACATTCAGCACCAAAAGTCGATGAACAGAATCAACTTAACAAACTGCACCATACACATACTGTGGTGTACAGGCTATTTTGTTTCCTAGTTGCGACTATAACTTATGGCATTTTATTGTGAACAGGTGTTTTGTTAAGTTGATTCTGTTCATCGACTTTTGGTGCTGACTGTACATTCAGGGGTTTAGTCCATTAATGCGTTTTAGTACTATAGTCTATTCGCGTTAGGTAAATAGTGACGTCATTATATATAGAGGTTAAACTGACCAATGAGACGTTAGTTAATGAGAAAACAATTCACATTGACCAATTGCAGACAACCGTTGTCACGTCTCATTGGTCAAATCGTGGGTACACGATGACGTCACTATTTTCTTAATGCGAATATACTATAGCGCAGTTCAATATCAGATCTTGGCTCTGTATCAGTGGGTACAAGGTTCAAATCCCGCATGGGCATGTACCAATGCAAACGTAGTTGAATGAATTGTTATGTACATTTTCGTAACAAAAATGCGCTGAATACTACGCTGAGGGAAAACATCGTGAGGAAACCTACCTGTTCGTCGAACAGGTAATAGTTAGTGCTTGTAAATGGCGACATGGCTGACCACCTGTCACATTGAGTACTGACTATCTGGTTAACACGTGGGTTCGAGGTGTCCATAGAATTACTACCTTCGCAATTGCGGAGATGGAAACCTGAACCTCTGACTACCCCGGAATGGTTAATGGTCGTAAATGCGTTTTTTTTTTGTTACATTGAAAGTCAAATGTTTTTATTCAACATAAGTACAAGTACAGTACATTCATTGAACGTCAAAACATTTGTCTGACACTGGTTGTCTGTTAGCATTGAAATTCTACCGTTGGTTCGGAAGCCCTGGCTCGGAGAAGAACCAACAAGAAACTCCGGCTTTCAGGAATTTTTGCCCAGTGCCATTCAGGGGCCTTAGTCCACTAATGCGTTTTAGCACAAACGCAGTTCAATATCAGATCTGTAATAGTGTGAAGTTGGTAGTGGATTGGCAAGCGTCAAATTTCGCTTGAGAATTGCCAAATTTGTCACTTTTGTGTTCCATTATCAACTTCACACTGTTACTGATCTGATAGTGAAATGTTATTTCGCAAAGTTAACTTAAAAATGGCGCTAAAAAACTGATTTGATATTTTGCAAAAAGCATTAGTGGACTAAGGCCCCAGGTCATCTAATTTAAAGAGATAAGAGAACCTCAGAGGTCAATATCTCATACATATAACACAAGTCTTAGCGGCTGTAGCCCAGTGGATAAGACCTCTGAGTTCTTATGAGAAAGGTCCGAGGTTCGAAACCCGACTCTGGCATGTACCAATGAATGAAATTTTAAATATGTATTTTTAATTTACGTACATTATTACAGTCGCTAACGGTAAGGGAACGCGGGCTTCGAATGACTCGTACCTAACATGCCTTCGAAATTTCGGAGATGAGCATTCAAGCCTCCGACTACATCGCCATAATAAAAAAGGGAGTGTGTATACACAAGTCATGATGCGTATGTTTATGTCTTAAATGTACTATATAACTACCTTCGCTATTGCGGAAATGGACATCTAAACCTCTCACTACCCAAGGGTTAATAGTTATTATCTTTTTGTTTTTTATCTATCCATAATCAGTGTACATTTGTTAAACATACGTTAACTAGTACCCTTAACAAGTCTTAAATGTACTTAGCGAGGGGCTAGTTCAATTGGTGTAATAGTGTCCAAATATGACTTACCAGTGCGTACGTCTAAATGCGCCGTGAGCCAGGCGTGTGTCGCAACGGCCTTGAGTGACAACCTCCTTTCCGGATCAACCACTAACATGTGACGGATCAAATGCTCGCATTCTGACAACAAAATAGGTTTAAAATTACTAAGGGACTATTATTTACGAGCTTATACCCCTTTCGGGGAGTGGACAGAACCTTGGAGAAGTGATAACATCTTGGATATCAATATGTATAGTAAGTATGAGGTGTATGTTTGTGACTATATCTATCTACATGTCTATAATATACATATATATGTTCTTGTTTATGTTGCCCGAAGTATGATTATGAATTATAGTGTATCAATTTTATGTATGAGTAAGTATTATCTGTTAGTAAGTATTATCTGTATTTGTATATTATAAATAAATTATTTTGTGAATGTTTGTTATTTATTATATGCAGCTTGTGACGGTTTCCGAATCGGGTGCTGCCGGAGGACCAGTGATGTAGCCTAGCTACATCGTATACTGAGGCAGCACCTTTTCACTGCATCAACGGTGTTCTTTGCATATTTTTTTTGTTTGTGTTTTTGTATGTTAGTGAATAAAGTTTTTTTCTTTCTTTCTTTCTTTAAGGGACTGTACACATTCACGAGCTTATACCCCTTTCGGGGGTGGACAGAACCTTGGAAACGTGATAACATCTTAGATATCAATAAGCACGGATAGGGTTGTGATATTATATAGAACTTTGGTGACAAGTTGCTAGTAAAAAAACAAAAAGACAAACGCGTTCACGACCATTGACCCTTGCGGAGTAGTCAGAAGTCCATCTCTAATCTCTTAATTGCGAAGGTAGTAATTCTATGGCCACCTCGAACCCACGTGTTGACCAGATAGTAAATACTCAATGTGACAGGTGGTAAGCCATGTCGCCATTTACAAGCACTAATTATTACCTGTTCGACAAACAGGTAGGTTTCCTCCCAATGTGACTGATGACCTCTGTGGAGCAATTGGTTAACTACCTGAACGCTAATCGTAAGGTCCCAAAGATTCCCAATGGAGGCTGAGTTAAGAACTACGCTTTTCTTCTGCTTTCCAGTCTGGTTGTTGATTTTATATATACTACATATGTATTTATCTATGTATAAGGATATTCTATTTTTTTAGCGTTCAGGTGTGGTGAGGTCGTCAAAATATACACGATCAATATTATATCATATCATATCTATACTAATATAGCTGCTGAAGCGTTTGTATGTTTGAACGCGCTAATCTCAGCAACTACTGGTTCGAATTCAAAAATTCTTTTTGTGTTAGATAGACCATTTATTGAGGAAGGCTTTAGGCTCTATAACATCATCATGCTACTAATAGGAGCGAAGAATATAATATCAAAATCAAATTATAATTATAATTACAGTGCCATCTATTTGACGATCTCCGTGGCGCGATCGGGTAGACACCTGAACGCTAATCGTGAGGTCCCGGGTTCGATTCCCGGTGGAGGCAAAGATAAGCACTACGCTTTTCTTCTACTTTCCGGTCTGGTCGTTGATTATAATATTATATGCTATATATGTATTTATCCATGTATAATAAGTATATATATATATTTGTTACACATTCATTGACTAGTACCCTTAACACAAGTCTTAAATGTTACCAAGGGGCTAGTTCAATTGGTGTAATATTATCATACCATATTAGTCTTCGAATCGGGTGCTGCCGGAGGACCAGTGATGCCTAGCTGCATCGTATACTGAGACAGCACCTTTTCACTGCATCAAAGGTTTTCATTCTTGTTGTTTATTGTTTGTGTATTTAATGTAATTTGTGTAGTTGTGGAGCAGTGAATAAAGTATTTTCTTTCTTTTCTTTCTTTATCATATCATATTTATCATACACACCTTGACTCATAAAGTAGGGCACTCTGAATCTCCCTGCTGTGACGATAGCTCTCAATTCGTGGAGCGTCCCTCCGTCAAATGGTAAGGCGCCGCAAACCAGCACGTATAAAACCACGCCTAGAGACTGCAACGAAAGGCAGATAGTTAAATAATTATATTACATACATATAATTAATAACTATAGTATATTCGCTTTAAGAAAATAGTGACGTCATCAAGGTCTCCATGATTTAACCAATGAGATTTTATAGGGGTTGTCTGTTATTGGTCAATGTGACTTCTTTTCTCATTTACTCACGTCTCATTGGTCAGTTTGACCTCTGATTATCATGACGTCATGATTTACTTAACGCGAATAGACTATAGCGGGACTTATCGCGTATGTTTGTCATGCCCGTGTCAGACTGCCCGTGACCATGGCTGCTGCAACGTAGCCGAAACGTCGGGTTAATAAAGGTAACTTTATTATATAAAAACATACGCGATAAGTCCCGCTAGTTATTAATCATGATTATAAATCGCGAATCTCTTAAAACTATACATACATATAGTGTGTCCTACCCGTAATGACATACGAGGCCGAGACGTGGAACATGACAGTCGGGCTGGCTCACCGACTCCATGTCGCTCAGCGAGCAATGGAACGTTTAATGCTGGGTATCTCGTTAAGGGACAGAGTCCGGAACGAGATTATCCGACAGAGAACTAAAGTCTACCGCAATTGCGAAAGTAGTAATTCTATGGCCACCTCAAACCCACGTGTTAACCAGATAGTCAGTACTCAATGTGACAGGTGGTAAGCCATGTCGCCATTTACAAGCACTATCTATTATCTATTCGACGAACAGGTAGGTTTCCTCACGATGTTTTCCCTCACCGTATAATTCGATGCATTTCATAAATGTGTTTTATTACGAAAATGTACATAGAAACTCACTAAACTCCATTTCCATTGGTACATGCTTCAGCGAGATTTGAACCCTGTACCCACTGATACAGAGCCAAGGCCCAAACAACTGAGCTACGTCGAATACATTTTAAAACTGGCGCCACTATGCATTGTCAGGGCCACTATACGTTCGCGTGCTTCGAAATGAAAAATATTGTCTTTTGTTCTTATAAACTTAAACCTTATAAAAAGTTACTGGGACTGCACTTTTAGCGCTGACTGTACATTTCAATATTTTTGTTGCATACGCTAAATACATTACCCCACCATACTATTTGCCCACTTACCCATATATCAGCCTTGGGCCCGTGGTATCGGCGGCCGTGGAATAGCTCCGGCGCTGCGTACGGCGGACTCCCGCACCACGTGCTCAGAGCGACGCCTTCCACGAACTCATTGCTGAAACCGAAGTCTGCTAGCTGGAAGGTAATGCGGAGTTAATTATAATAATATATTTATTTTCGACGTAGTTCAGTTGTTTGGGGCTTGGCTCTGTATGAGTGGGTACAGGGTTAAAATCCCGCTTGAGCATGTACCAATGGAAATGAATTTTAATGAATTTCTATGTACATTTTCGTAATAAAAACACATTTACGAAATGCATCGAATTATACGGTGAGGGAAAACATCGTGAGGAAACCTACCTCTTCGTCGGACAGGTAATAGTTAGTGCTTGTAAATGGCGACATGGCTGACCACCTGTCACATTGAGTACTGACTATCTGGTTAACACGCGGGTTCGAGGTGTCCATAGAATTACTACCTTCGCATTTGCGGAGATGGACACCTGAACCTCTGACTACCCCGCAAGGGTTAATGGTCGAGAATGCGTTTTGTTTTTGTCCAAATACTTTAGTGAGGGATGAATGATAGTCGAATGACGAAAGGAATATATGTGAGTGAAGTGGAAGCGCGGTTACGTAGGGGCCGGCCCAATAAGACATATTGAAAAAGGGTGACGTTAGGAGTACCTATAACCGCCGAGTGTATATGAGAAGATGTATGAGTGTCAATGAAGCGAAAGTGGTCTGTCAGGATCGGAACAAATGGGGATCCGTGATCTCTGCCTACCCCTCTACGGGAATCAGGCTTGGTGTGTATGTATTTATTGTTAGGTCACTTTTTAGCATGAATATTGGGGTTGTAATGTCATATTGAACATTGGTAACAGGTTGCTAGTCCATTTTCCCCAAGTCTCTTAGTCGCTTCCTACGACATGCCGGGAATAACAGCGCGAGACTGTCATCACAACCCCAATATTCATGCTAATCTCTGAAGATCTGTCCACCCCGAAAGGGATTGAAGTACTTGAATATATATGTATGTATGTGTTTATTGACGACCTCCGTGGCGCGATCGATTAAGCACCTGAACGCTAATCGTGAAGTCCCGAATCTCGGTGGAGACAAGTGTTAAGAACTACGCTTTCTTCGGCTTTCCAGTGTGGTCGTTCATTATATACGAGTATGCTATAAATATTTATCTGTATATAATAAGTACACATTTCTTAAATATACGTCGACTAGCACCCTTAACACAAGTCTTAACTGTGTGATTGTGTCCTAAATATTATTGATGATTATAAATAAATTATTCTCTATATTATGTTGAGTTTATACAGCAATTATAGCTATGTAAAAACTATATCTCATTCATAGTCTCTCAAAATCACTAACGCCACCTATACCAACCACTCCAAAACATTTCAAACTTCACTATAGTATATTCGCATTAAGAAAATAGTGACGTCATCGTGTACCCACGATTTGACCAATGAGACGTGACAACGGTTGTCTGCGATTGGTCAATGTGACTCGTTTCTCATTTAGTTACGTCTCATTGGCCAGTTTAACCTCTATATATAATGACGTCACTATTTACTTAACGCGAATAGACTATAGCGCCATCTACACGTCACATCTCGTACTTTTTCGCTACAACTACCTTTATATGCATATGCCTGTCGAGCAGCAGGTTCTCCGCCTTGAGATCTCGATGGGCCACCCCCCTGGCATGGCAGTAGCCCACTGCCGCCACCATCTGGGCGAAGAGGCGTGCGGCGCGCGCTTCCGACATGCGACCGCCTGATACTAAGTGTTCTGGAATGGATATTATAATTTTAGTTTATATGACACATTTTTAACATACATACATATATAAAATACTTAAACTCAAATATCTCAAATACGGTTAGGTTTAGGTTGGGGTGTTCCATAGTGAAATTAATCAGATATGATGAGTACTACACGCCCTTAACGGGAATAGGTCGACTTAACTGGTAACCCTGTATTTACGCCTCTTCGTACCCAACGGGATAGGCAGAGACTATCGATCGCCACCTGGATCGATCCTGATAAATCTCTCTAGCTTCACTCACACCAATGTTATGAGCTTGATTTTGATTTGTTTATGGTTATGTTACTCTACAGTTGATCAACGAGATGTATCTAAGGTTCTAGGGTCTTAATCCACTATTGCGTTTCAGCCTTAAAAATTGGCGAAACTTGTCACTTTTGCTAACCCACTACCAACTTTACACTATTACTGATCTTATATTGAACTGTTATTTCGCAAAAAGCATCAGTGGACTATGACTATGCCCCAGACCGTTTAAAAAAGTATTTTGATGTGATTGTAATTTAAAATGGGTGCAACGCAGTTTGGGAGCTTAGTTTTTAAATCAATAGAACAACTGGAAATGTAGTTTTCTGATTTCATAAGAAGATTTTCTCAATAAGAATACTTTTACGAAATGCACCCATTACAAGTAAGCCTGTCACATTGAGTAAGTACTGACTATCTGGTCAACACGTGGGTTTGAGGGGTCCATAGAATTATGTACTACATTCGCAATTGTGGAGATGGAAACTTGAACCACTGCCTACCCCGCAAGAGTTAATGGTCTTACGTGATTAATGACTACCTGGTCAACACGAGTGTACGAGGTATCCATAGAACCACTAACTCCATACGCAGAGATATGCACCTTTCAATTACCTACTCCACAATTATTTGTATAGCATATTAAGAATAACATACCAAAGATCTCCCCGTTCTCCGCATACTCAGTCACCAAGTATATGGTGTGTGTAGACTCCATGACCTGGTACAACTGCACTACGTGAGGATGTGACAACTTCTTCATTATGGCTATCTCTCTGTATGTCTTGCGGAGGTTGTCTTCGTCTAGTTTGCGCTTGTCCACCATTTTTATTGCTACCTGAACGGGTAAAGGTTGTATGTTAATAAATTATACATATAGTAATTTGGACATGATTACACCAATTGAACTAGCCCCTTGGTAAGTACATTTAAGACTTGTGTTAAGGGTACTAGTCAACGTATATTTAAGAAATGTATACTTATTATAGATAAATACATATATAATCAACAACCAGACTGGAAAGCAGTAGTTCTTAACTCTGCCAACACCGGGAAACGAACCCGGGACCCCACAATTAGCGTTCAGGCGTCTAACCAATCGCGCCACGGAGGTCGTCAAACACAACACAAGTCCTGTTAGTTATAGTTATATTACTAAACTATTTTACACAATATTGTTATATTGTTAGTCTGGGAGGTAAGAAGAATGCTAACCAGCTGCCGTTCTTCATAGGTTCATAGGTGGTGATTAAGGACTAACTTGGGGTAAATGAATCTATCAGGAGCCTTAGTCTACTAATGCATTTTAGGCACAATATTAGCTCAGAAGTTAGCAAACTAATACTTATGTTCCTTATGACATCACAATCAAATTTCATGCTAAAAAGAGACCTAGGAGATATTATTGTGTCTCCCAAATTTGGTCTATCCCGAAAACTATTGAAGCATGTGAATGTAGTTATATATAATAATAGCCAAAAACACAAACAGTTTTGTGGGTTAGTTAGTTAGTTAGATTTGGATATCCTTCTCTGCCGTCGCAGTGGTAGTAATACTATGGTCACCCCAAACCCACGTGTAGACCAGATTTATTTATTAACATAGAATATAATAAATAAAACAACAGTAAAGAGTTAGAAGGATTTTTTGGCATAGCTCAGTTGTTTGGGACCATGACCATTGACCATGTATCAGTGGGTACAGAGTCTAAACTCTAGAGCATGTACCAATGGAAAAGAAGAATTGTGATTTTCTATAACATTTTTGCAATAATACATTGTGAAAAGCAATAACTACTACAGAGTCTTTAAACATTGTGAGGAAACCTACCTATACCAAAACAGGTAATAGTCAGTGCTTGTAAATGGTGACATGGCTTACCACCTTTGGTGACTAAGGGTAAATAGAATCTATTGGGCGATGGGTTAACAACCTGTCATCAATGTTCATATAAATATCTTATCTGATTCAGTCCACCCCGTAAGGATTTAAAGGAAGAGGTTATATATGTACAAATGGCACTATGGCTTACCACCTGTCACATTTAGTACTGACTATCTGGTCAACACGTGGGTTCGAGGTGGCCACAGAATTACTACCTTTGCCATTGCAGAGATGGACACCTGAACCTCTGGCTACCCTGCAAGGGCTAATGGACGTAATCGGGTTTGATTTTGTCTTTTATGTACACATCTGTGCACAATGAGAACACTTTGACAGTTTGTATGGTGCAAATGTTTTTGCTTTCAAATGTACCATTAATGAAACATTGCTGGCCCATCTTCTAATAAACTCCCTTGATCCCTAGTCCCTCAGTAACCTCTTACAATAGACTATACCCATCCCAATCCAATCTTAACAAAAAAAAACAAAGAAATGTCATCCAAACTTTATATATCATCATAGATATCTTTTAGTAACTCATGAAGATACGTATAAGTAACCCATGACAAAAAGATGAATAGAGTGGACACCAAGAGAAGGAAGTAGAGTAAGAGGAAGGCCAAGAAGAAGATGGAGTGACATCTTTAAAGAAAGGTGCGGCTTAACTTGGGAAGAACAAGCCAGAGACAGGACATTATGGAAAAAGTTAGGGGAGGCCTACGCTGCTGAGGCGACTGAGTAAATTTCGTAAATGATGTATTGCAAATTTTGTTAATTATGTAACGCTTGAACTGCAGAATAAAGGATTTTTTATTTATTTATTTAACTCATGGAGATACCTAATTGAATATGTGCTAATCCAGAGTGTAAAAAGAATGCTAACTATCTGCCATTCTCAGGAGGCGACTAAGGGAAATAGAATCTATAAATGACAATGTTCAATATGAATAACATCATAACTCCATAATGAGTGCTGCTACATAACATAACATATGCTTCACGACTTGTGTATACACACTCTCTTTTTTATTGGGGTAGTCAGAGCCTTGAATACCCATCTCAGTAATTTCAAAGGCATGATAGGTATGGGTCACTTGAAGCCCACATTTCACTGGATGATAGGTAGTGATCCGTATTGCCGTATATAGGCACTGGCTATTACCTATTCTGAGCGATAGGCAGGTTAGGTTAGTTTTTCCTCACCGTTAGTGACTGTATGTACATAAATGAAAAACACATTTAAATTTCATTCAATGGCACATGCCAGAGCCGGGATTCAACCCTTATCATCATAAGTCAGAGGTCTTACTCACTGGGCTACAGCCACTTTTAACCCCTTTACTATAGATCTTATATGGAACATGACAGGTTGCTATCCCATATCGCAATAGATTCCATTTACCCCTTGTCTTTTAGTCGCCTCTTACGACATGCCGGCAAGAACAGCAGCTTGTTAGCATTATTTACACGTCTCATACTAGCACGGGAATAAAATAATAAAAATAATCCAAAGAAATATGTCAACCAAACTTTCCTATCCAACCAACGAGTAAATCTTAAAGAAACCTAATTGAATATGTATTTATTGACGCACATACTTCAAAGAGATTCAGCAGATGTGCCTCAGTACAATTCCGATGGTTTGACAACGCTGCCAAAGCAAATAACGATGGAACTGTATCAAACTAATATTTTGGATATGGTATGTATGGAATAATTATAATAATATTTGGGACATTTTATGCCGATTGAACTAACTCCTTAGTAAGTTCATTTAAGACTGGTGTTAAGGTACTAGGTTAATGTATATTTAACAAATATATACTCACATAGATATTGAATAAGGGTGATATTGGTATTTATAAACACGGAGTAACTATGTATGAGTGTCAATAAAGTGAATGTGGTTTGTTAGGACAGACAGTTGAGGATGTGTGATCTCTCATTACCCGTCTACACGGAAACGGGTGTGATGTGTATGTATGTATAATTAAAGAATGAACATTTTTAAATAGATTTAAAGTCATATATACATATAATATATAGGATAACTACGTGAATAGCATATCAACTCCCGGATTGGAAAGCAGAAGAAAAGCGTAGTTCTTAACTCTGCCTCCACTGACAATCATACCCCCGGAGACCACAATTAGCGTTCAGATGCTTTACCAATCACCCCACAGAGGATAATGGATGTGATTTAGTAAGAATGTATGTATTTGTCTGACTGCCTATCTACTTGTATCATAATAAACATACCTTATTTAGTTTTGTATGAGTATGTTAATTATTATACTTTTTGATTACAAGTATACTAGGCTAGAAATTGAAAGGAAATAACTGATTTTCTTCCTGGCATGTAAGAATAAAATCAATGTTCTTTGTATATAATGAGAGAATGTGTCTTGGTAACCCTACCACCCTCTGACACCGATGACTACAAAGATACTTTTTATATAGTATAAGTTTTATTGGTACTTTAAGTTTATAGTTAAAAAAGTTAAGTGTATGAAGAAATGCTTTAGTTTTATTATTGTGTTATTTAATGTAAATATATATTATTGTTTACTTTACTGTATTATATTAAAAAAGGATGACATTAGAAATACCTATAACTGCTGTAATAAAGATGTATTAATGCCAGTGAAAGTGAGAGTGGTTTGTTTGGATTAAGAAAATGTGAATTAGCGTGATATGTTCACTCCTCTTTAGCAAGATGGATGATGAATGTGTATGTAATATTCAGACCTATGTGAATTGGGGACATAAAGACAATGTCATACATACACATCACACCTGATTCCCTGTAGAGGGGTAGGCAGAGATCACGGATCCCCATTTGTCCCGATCCTGACAGACCACTTTCGCTTCATTGACACTCATACATCTTCTCATAGACAATGCCACTAGCAAAATTACCTTTATGGTAGTCAGGGGTTCATATCCTGCATTCTAAGTAAGAGCAATAAAATAGATATATATATCACAGCTACCGTCAATGTATTTGTGTGGGCTGATTGAGTGTGCCAAAGCAGATACCAAGTTTAGTTTAGTTTATTGGGCTCTGTAGCTTCTGCAATTATTCCCCACTGGGACCATTTTGCGTGAACCTGATACTAAGGTAGTTTTAAGAGATTTGCGATTTATACTCATGATTAATAACAAACGGGACTTATCGCGTATGTTATTAAATAATAACTATAACTAGTTACTAATGTATTAACTATACTGATACTAAGGTATTAACTACATCTAGTAGTAGCAATATTTATGTTAATAACTATTTAATGTGATGAGCTAGTATAGTATATGCATTAGGGATAATCTAGTCAGGTATCTGATTTATGGCAATATTATACCCACTTTTCGTGGGAAAATAAGCACCTAATAACATAAAAGATGGAGTTCTATGTTGCTTTATAGATAGAGAACCAACTATTCCAAAAACATTTAACTTTCCTGACTATATTTCCAGTGCCCATTCCATAAAAATAGGCCGATTTTATCAAAATATTTTCTAATATTAAACTGATGTGTTTCACAATAACATTGTGAAAATTTCAACCATTGTCACTCATGATAGTATAGTATTAAATTTATCATTGTTAGTAAATGATTGTGTTGAAAACCAGTTTTAACCTGTTCAACAGATAATATCCACCACCTGTTTGTTATTTTGGATGGTTTTATGGTGAAAATGGACTTGTATGGGACAGGTTAATCATTGTTTCTATTAGGTTTTGTACTGTACATTCCTATAGGAATAAGTATATATTTATATTTGAGATTTCTAGAATCAAGAACATCAGTTTCAAGTTTAAAAAACTCCATAGTGTCCGAGCTAAAATTTGGTGGAGGATGAATTAACAACAATACTTTGCTTATGATTTCTCGTCTGCTTCTTGTTTACAAGTATTTATTTATTTATAATAAGTATAGATAAATGGGAGTGAGTGAGGCGAGAGTGATTTGTCAGGATTGTTCCAAGTTGATGGTTAATAGTCTCTACCCCTATCCTGATAGAGTATTAGAGATGTGAGTATGTATATGTGTTATAAGTATTTATTTATGAAACATTCCTTGGCAGGTACACTTAAAACAACTACATGTTTTGAATTTACTTCAGTACTATAAGGCTTATTTAATTGGTGTAATAGTATCCTAAGTTATAAAATAGTACATTTAAGGTACTCTTACAGTTGCCTATCAAGACTAATATAACATTAATTCACATTATCATAACATTTAAGCCTTTGATACAATTAAGTGGCTCATAAGTGAAGCATTGATAACAATAACAACACAAATCCCCATCTTATGCTAACATTTTTCTGCTCACGCAATCTGAGTATTGTTTATTTAAGTCACATGCTGTTTGCTAAGTGCCCAAACACAAATATTGGACTTTGGTTCAGATGAACATTAGAAGGAAGGCATATTAAACGTTGCTTCGTGTTTAGTGGAAAAATACCAGCGATTTCCTCCACCAGGCTGGTTTTACAACGCTTGCCCGCTTGCTGGACGATAAAACTAACGAGCGCGTGCCCAACCAATGCTCGGAGACTCCCTTAATTGTTTCTACTGTTCGTCAATTGACAATAATTGTCACAAAACATACTCTCGAGGTCATATCGGATCGACAAGCACAATCAAGCAAGCATGCGACCGTCGCACTAAACAACGACGGAGAGGCGAGAGGCAGTCAGGAGGAGCTGAGGAGTTCAATGCTGGTCAGCGCAGCACTCACCTTGGTCTTGGTAATAACATGTGTGGCCAGTTTGACCACTGCGAAGTTTCCAGTGCCGATCGTACGCTCCAATTCATAGTTCCCGACGCGGACCAGCTGCTCCAGCTTGCACTGCTTGTCGCCGTGCATTTGGCCGAAGTTGCTGGCCATTTTCACCCCGTTTTCTATCTAAATTAACACTAAAATTTTCTTCAACACAAAAACTATTCGCAGTCAATCACACAAACTGATCAGTTCGCGCTCTCGCCGCCAGAGGCGCGACTGGCACTCACAGCAATCGCTCGGGACACTCAACTTCATCTGCTAAGAGTTCATTAACTAATATTTTTCTACTTATTCCTAACCCATCGTAATTATGTTTCTAAGCACCCACAACAGACACTAACATATCAATAATTACAACTGAAGTAAAATCACATTAAAAACAATATCTCTACTCAGACAACTCAACGCAAATACGCTATCAATGTTATCAATGTGTCCACACGAAATTGACCCTCCCTGAATGGTTAAAAAAATGTCAATTCATATCGTCAGTGAGTGCAGCCGCACTGCTCTAACGAGAGAAAGTTCAATGAGAGGGACAGAGACGGGGAGGGCGAGCTGTCAAGATGGCCGACGACGTCACGAGTACGTCACCGCGCCAATTTTCAAATGGAAGACGTCAAAGGTAGATATTGATTTTTGGTTTGATTCAAGACTTTCAGGGGGGATGGGAATACCCCACGTTGCAGTGGGTCCACCCACGCCCCACCTGGCCTACGCTCAGTCTCCACCCTGGAGAAATGCATTCAGGAATATTCTGTACGTACTTAAATACACCTACTACTGATAATGCTAATGGTCTTCATTGATTAGACGTTGAAACCTGGAATTCTCTATCATACTACGACTCCTCTTGATATTAATGGAATACTTTGAGGAATATGGAAGATATAGTAATTAATCTGCTCGCAAATTATTGAAAATCCGTCCAGATCAGGTATATCAAACTTAGATAACTATGAATCATACCTATTACCCGTCTTGTTTGAACTTTGAAAGTATATTCAAGGTTGTCACCTTAACAGTTATTTCAATTAAAATGTAAAAGACATAAGTATTAAGTCAGGAATAGTTCAAAGAACCCCATATTTGATAATATACGTAACTATGAATAAGGTTTTTGGTTTAATTTGTAATACACCTAGCTTAAATACAACATAATCTACCTACATCTTGGATATAGGTACATATTCATCTAAAATATAGATAGAACCTACAAAGAAACTTCAGTTTGAATTAAATCTTTAAAATAAATAACCTTTCGAATCTACGGAAAGAACAAGAAATATTAAAATCAAACCAGTCATCATCACTTCGTCATAATAACAAGCATATTGAATGCCACAGTTAGTTCCTGAAATAAGCGTATTTCATTAAATATCGACATAAATATATTATATGAACGCATTTATATTTGATTTAGAATCAGGGACTCAGGCGTGATATGTATGTATGTATATAATTTATATGTATAAATTTATCTATGTATAATAAGTATTTCTTAAATAAATGTTGACTTACCCTTGACACAAGTCTTAAATGAACTCATCAAAGGGCTATTTCAATTGGTGTAATAGAGTCCTAAATATTATTTTTGTCACTACGTAAGTATAAAACAAAGTCACTTTCTTTGTCCCTATGTCCCTTTGTATGATTCAATCTTTGAAACTACGCAACAGATTTTGATGCGGTTTTTTTTAATAGATAGAGTGATTCAAGAGGAAGGTTTATATGTATAATAACATCCATTAAATAGTGGTGTAGGCTATATATTTTATACCCGTGCGAAGCCGGAGCGAGTCGCTAGTTAGATTATAAAAGAGAGAAGAAGAGGCGAGAGAGATTTGCCAGGATTGTATAAAGGTAGCGATCAATATACACGTTTCACTCATGCTGGATAATATGAAATCATTAAGATTATATAGAATCCTCTTTTCAACAAATAATCAGGACCCAGTTGGATAGATTGTGTTCCTGGTTTCTTTGTAGATGCTGTAAGTATTGCCTGACTGACTATTCGGCATACTGAAGAATAGTCCGGTTTTCTTACCATGATCTGCCTTACCTGATATCCCCTGTTAGTGCTAATAAATAGAATGATAAAAGGTTCCTTCCTTTCCTAAGGGCTAGGGGTTATATTAAGCGATTTACTAGCAACCTAGTAAACATAACATTATATTACAATACTAGCGACCCGCTCCGGATTCACACGGGTATAAAATATATAGCCTACTCCACTATTCAATGGATGTTATTATACGAATAAACCTTCCTCTTGAATCACTCTATCTATTAAAAGAAACCGCATCAAAATTCGTTGCGTAGTTTCAAAGATTTAAGCATACAAAGGGACATAGGGACAGAGAAAGCGACTTTGTTTTATACTATGTAGTGATAATGAAAGCCCAACCCTATAAATGTGCTTAAAGACACTATAATGTACAAACATATATTCAAGCATCTAATTTCTTAACAGAATAAGCAGAGACTATCAGGCCACCTTGAACTAACCAATCTCCTTTACTTCACACACCCATTAACCTTCTCATACATGCTCTTCTCTTCTTCATACCATATACATTTGCAAATGGCTTAATCTAGATGGACAAAATTATTTTCTCTATGTTGTGTTTAATATTTTAGCACATTATGTTGGTGTGGTGTAGGTGTCATTGTCAGTTACATGGCAGCTTTCACCCCGCCTACGTTGGGTTTATGAGTAATAGTCATTGTAGAGGTTAGGAACATGGAGTAACATACATACACATAATATCTCTGTATCAGTATCATGTACCAATGGAAATGAAGTTTAATTACCTACTCTACAATTATTTGTTTAGCATATTATGTGACGTTAGGTGTACCTATAACCGCCGAGAGTGTATAGGAAGATGTATGAATGTCAATGAAGCGAAAGTGGTCTGTCAGGATCGGAACAAATGGGGATCCGTGTTCTGCCTACCCCTCTACAGGGAATCAGGCGTGATGTGTATGTATAAACATAAACATACGCTTCACGACTTGTATATACACACTCCCTTTTTTATTATGGCGGGTTAGTCAGAGGCTTGAATGCCCATCTCCGAAATTTCTAAGGCATGTTAGGTATGGGTCATTCGAAGCCCGCGTATCACTGGATAGACAGCACCCAACGTGATAGGTAGTGAACCGTATCGCCGTATATAGGTACTGACTATTACCTATCCTGAGGGATAGGCAGGTTTCCTCACGATGTTTTCCGAACATGGAGTAAATACGGCTTATTACGATGTTAAGCAATGCAGATATGGAATAAACCTATTTCTAAATAATTATTATATGTTTACGTTGAATAACAATTATCATTTGATAAGTGGTTTTCGAGTGGCCAATTACCATAATAATGCTCACTTGGTGGTAGAAGTTGAGGCTCGTTCCAAAAATCTGACTAAATAAAACTCCCTAATTCTTTGAGGGTACTGAACTCAGAAATATTAACATAAATAATAATATAATTTAATTGTCATGACTTTCATGTGGTTTATTTGTGACAGGTTCTACCGCATCGCCCATAAGGTATTGTTCTGGGCCTTACTCCACTAATCCATTGTAGGCACAATACGAGTATTACATTCATATTACAAAATTACGGTCAAATTACGGCCACTAAAGTATTGCTGTATCGATACCGAAGTAATATTGTGTCTACAATGCATTAGTAGAATAAGGGCCCTGGTCTTAGTTCCTATCATGGTTGCCTCTTACGACAAATCGGTAAGAATGGCAGCTAGTTAGCTAACATTCTATTACGTCCCGTGAAGAAACTATAATAGTAAATTTATCGACATCTGTAAGCAATAAACTGTACTAACTTGTTTCACATTTCATTGTTAAGTTTAAGATAGCGATTGTAGATGGCAGCAGTAGTAAATCTAATTGAAATGCTGCATAGATTGAAGATTGAAATCCCATATATACATATCGCACATCCGCTAATATAGTGTCATAAATCAAAATCTTTCAAATTTTAAAAAAGTAAGCCACTGTTGTTAAAATATCATGTATTTTATTCTACAAAAACACCACATTTCTAGTTCCACAAAAAACCCTCCAAATGGCGTTGTGATGGTATAATATTATACACAGACCTCTATAGAGGTCTGTGATATTATAGAAGATTGTCCCCCGCCCTTCCTCAAACAGTGTTACATTTCGCTTTGTGCAAGCAACAACTCGAAAAGTTACAGTGTTTTTCCTACCTACTTATCGTACAAGACAATCATAAGTCAAAATATAGAAAAATCTATGCAAAAAATATTAGACTTTTTGTCATAATTTAGTGTTATAACTCAAAATTGTTAACCTAATTATGACAAAATGCCTAATATCTCTTCTAAAAAAGTGTCATAAATGTAGTTTAGACGGCTTTTTATTTAATTTATTATTAAAAACTAAAGAGTACGTTAAAAACTGATTCTAGTAATGTATGGCAAGTTACTGGTTAATAAAGATTTATATTATAAATAACTACTTTCTTTTTTTTCAAAAATGTTTTTGCCTGTACTGAAAAAACATGATTTTTGTGTTATGATAGTATTTTAGCGGGTGTGCGATATAATTATATTATACAAGTACTCAAGTCCAATATCCTTGTTGGGGATTATATTTACATCACGTTTTACATTTTATTTATAAGACAATAGTTTAAATTAAATACTTACATAAGTGACATTTTAAAGGCGAATGTACGATGTACGTAGTGAATAACAGAAGAGCACGTATAAGAACGTATGTAATTTTTCATATTTTGCGAGATCAGAGATTTGTCAGGAATCAGAATTGTTGAAATGAAATGCTTTTTATTCAATATGAGGATTATAAAATCACTTATTGAAGGTCAAAAAAAAAAAACATTTCCACCGGAAAATTTGTCATTACAGTTAATCAATTTAAATAAAAAATATTAAATAAATCTAATTAAACTAACTAATGGCATTTCGTAAAGCAAAATCCTGCAGAGAAGAAATGCCAAGAAACTCTGCAGACATATTTCAATACATTACAACTTAATTAAATAGTCCATCAGAATGAGACTGCAGCCTAACTAGCAACCAACGAATATTATGAGCAACATATTAAAGGTGTCCCAATAAGAAAATGCATCGTCAGGCTGCAATCACACCAAGATGAAACGTCACATTACATCATTTAGATAATCTTTCACTTTGTAGTAGCCCTTCCCGATCAAAGTCGCTTTAGTGCAAACTTTAAATTTGTCTAGGGGTAAGGACTTTACTATAAGACCTCCAAATCATCACTCCTTCTCCTTTCAAAGGAGTAGACAGAGATGTGTGCGTTCGCGCAGCGGAATGTTGTTGAATTTTAAGATTTTAATTATGCAGATATTTAGTGTATGACGTCGTATAATTGTGTATGGTAAAAAAAAAATTGTGCACGCAGCCATTGTGGAGAAATTCACCAAAAACTGATTCCGAGAAAAGACCACAATTTGGTTGGTTTACCTTAAAACCCATACATTGATACACTCTTTATAGCGCAGCCGCCATTCTCTATTACGAAGAATACTTAATTGTGGTCTTTTCTATGTTATAGAGAGTTTATCGTTATAGAGAATAATGTTATAAAGAGTTTACACTGTATTTAGATTATATCTCAAGTCTCAAGCGCATACTTAAATAAAGTACCTACGTAAACGGTACCTACTTTCTGTCATAGTCAAATACATTTAAAAAAGTAGGTGTACAAAAATAAATGACCTATAAATTATATCGAAACAACAATTGTGTTATCACCTGTACCAATTCAATACCGGTATTATACTGTTAATTTTGGGATGTTACCTAAATATATTGCACGGGCGCTTTTTTGTAGCTATCCGAACTTGGTCGGGTTATGTAGGTTTTCGATGCTTCGTCAGTATTATAATTGTTTTTCTTTAATTACTGAATTTAATGACATGAAATTTTGCATGTGAATAGTTGAATGAATACACTAATTGTTGGCATACATTTTACCATGCAATTCCTTTAGAACGTCATGATATTTGACTGCTTTGTAAACAGTGATCTATTCGTGGTAAATTGTCCTATAACTCTTTAATTACTAACGGAACATCATTGATACTTGGCAACGTGTTGCAGACACTTACAAGGTTTGTATAAACGTGAAAATCTAGACCCCAAAGTGCATACTTTAAGAACTAAGACCTAATAAGTGTATTTTACGTTTATATTTTTATCTTTTAAGCCTTACGTTTTTTTTCTAAATCTGTTTTTAAACAAATATAAACAAATTCAAAACAACGTATGTAAAAATCTGCAGCTCTCTATGTAAGCGCTTTGTATGAAAACTAGCTAATGGCCAAACGTTCGCGTAGCGGAAACTTGAATTTCTCCGAAGTTTATGCATGCACTAATTTTATTCATACATACACAATTACACACAAATACACACTAATTTTTTGACACATCTCTTTTCTTCTAAAGTCAATGGATCAAAAAAACGTTCGCCCAGCGGAATCAGTTTTTGGTGAATTTCTCCACAATGGCTGCGTGCACAAATTTTTTTTTACCATACACAATTATACGACGTCATACACTAAATATCTGCATAATTAAAATCTTTAAATTCAACAACATTCTGCTGCGCGAACGCACACGACAGATATCACACACGGGTTCGCTGCAACGTTAATCATTATCTCTGCCCGGCCCGATATAAGTATGTACCCATCGGAAATGTAATATAGGTATGTAATCATAGAATCCTGACCTGATTGTCCCCTAGTCGCCTCTTAAAATATAGGGCAGATGGCTATACATACATAAGTTAGCACGGGACATCCGCTGTTTTTTTATCACCTCCCCGTTTCGTCTGGATACTAATCGCTTCCTGCCATCTGACACTTGTCAGGAAATGTCAAAAGTTTTTGCGAGACTAAAAACTTTTTGGAGAAAACCTTTTTTGCTTGATCTCGTGGCGGGAATGTTTGGGGAATAAATTAATGGGACGGTTCCGTAGAATTTATGTGTAATGTATTTAGGTCTTTTGTTTTCCATTTGGGGTTGTATAGAATATCGAATGCATATATTATTAGTTTAAGTTGCCAGTCGTCTACTAAAACAGAACTTCTGAGACATGAAATTATCTTCTTGGTCAATTATTAGCATGTATTGGAGTTTGATGTATTTGAAATATTTGTGACAGGTTGCCAACCTATCGCCCAATAAATTCCATTTACCCCTTGTCCATTCGTTAGCATTCTTTTTACGTCCCAGCTAGCATGGAACAAATATACATAAATGTAAAAAATGGTGAACGGTATTGTGAGAAATAGAAGAGCATGTATAAGAAAGTTAATGGGTGTGAGTGACGTAAGAGATTTGTCACCCGTTCAAGGTGGCGATCGATAGTCTCTGCCTATTCCGTTGGGGACGTAGAGGCGTGAATATATGTATGCATGTAATTCTAACTAGTTGCTATTCTTCGCGGCATGGTTTAGTAGGTAGCTGGTAAATTGACATCTAGTTATATATGCATGTTATAATAATATTATATATTGATGTATCGATATAACTATAACCATTATTAACCTGCAGAACTCCAAAATGGTTGTAAGATTACCATCGTTTAATTGGGTCCTGTCTCTATTAATAGTTACGGCCGGTGCTAAAGATAATCACTTAATATCCTGCTATCAAGAATAGTTGTTTAAAGCCGTAAAAAATGTGTAAAATAGGCATAAAAGTGTTTAATACGTATCGGCGTGGACAGAACCTCGGGGGAATAATATCTCCTTTGTCTCTCGTTCATAAATATTACGTATATAGGACGTTATGTTACGTATCATTTTAAATTTGTAATTATAATTTAACTGGAATGCATATTTTTTCATGCTATAAAGTGACCGAAGAAATGTTATATATCCAGGATCCTGTCCACCCCGAAAGGGGTTAAAAGACGTGAATGTATATAATATGTATCTATCATTTTAGCTTAAATTAGGTTATCATGTGATACGTATTTTATATTATTTATAATTGGTGACTGATTGCTAGCTAATCGCCTAAAAGATTCCATTAACCCTTGTCCCTAAGATGTCTCTTACATGACGTACAGTTAGTTAGCATTCTTTTTACGTCCCAAACTAGCACAAGGTTATTATTGAGTCTGTTTATTATTACTTACGTCGAGTGCTTAAGATAATGACTTAATATGCTGCTCTTAAGAATATTTGGTTCAAAGTCGTAAAAATTTAGTAAGATAAATTTATAAATACAACAAACGTTTCGCGACCATTAACCCTTGCGGGGTATTATAGGTTAGGGCTGTAGTATTATATTATATTATTACTTATTATATATATTATATTTACTGTAGTATTATATTATCTGTGGTTAGGGTATTCATCTCCTACGGACGTAGTAATTGTATGGCCACCTCAAACCCACGTGTTGACCAAGTCAGTACTCAATGTGTCAGATAGTAAGTCGTGTCGCCATTTACAAGCACTGACTTTTACCTGTTCTTCATCCACAATTAAGTCATCACAATTCCGACATTAGAGCTGAAACATTCCAGATGTTACGTCCAAAGTTCTGTCCACTCCGAAAGAGATTAGAGGCCGTGATAGTATATTTTTATGTTAAACTATCTCAGTATCTGTATTTATGAGGAAGGTTTACAACCTGTCACGTCTATACATACACATCACGTCTATATCCCTGTAGAGTGGTAGGCAGAGATCACGGATCACCACCTATTCGGATTCATATCATTAGGTAAAAAATCTGGGTTTTGAACACGAAACAAATATGTTTAAAGAGGACTTGGCGAATGGCACGGTCCCCGTTACGCGATGCGGAGTCCAAATGAGTCTAAAAATGCGTATTAGAAAGAAGATACCTTTTTGTCTCACAAAATGCCGTGTTTGAATTGGTTGTAATATCTCCTCTCTATAAATCCCCCCCTGACATCACGCTAATTTCCATACAAATATTGCGTAAGGCCCACTCCTCTTATTACTTACTCCATGGTTTTGAATGACTAAATACCACCACAATGCTCAATTGACAGCGGACTTGCAACCTCTGCCTACCCCGTAGGGTTTAAAGGACGTGAATGTTATGTTACAGGGCGAGGAAATCCGAATAAAAAACATTGGCAAACGGTTGTTTCCTTTTCCTGCCAAACATTCAGAGGGTTGTCAGTGCATTGCACTCGTGTTTAATGTATACATACAAATGGCGCCAGATTCCCTGTACAGGCAGAGATCACGGATCCCCATTTGTCCTGATCCTAACAGACCACTTTCGCTTCATTGATACTCATACATCTTCTCATACACACTCGGTGGTTATAGGTACTCCTACCTAACGTCACCCTAAATACGTCACTCGTATTAAAAAACAAAATAAACACATTCACAACCATTAACCCTTGCGGGGTAGTCAGAGGTTCAGGTGTCCATCTCTGCAATTGCGAAGGTGGTAATTCTATGGGGATCTCGAACCCACGTGTTAACCAGATAGTCAGTACTCAATGTGACAGGTGGTCAGCCATGTCGCCATTTACAAGCACTGACTATACCTATATATACCTATATTTCCTCACGATGTTTTCCCTCCCCGTAGTATACAATTGCTTTATTAACACTCATTCACACTCGGCGGTTATAGGTACTTCCAACGTTCTTCTATTGGGCCAACCTACGTAACCGCCCTTCAACTTCACTCACATATATTTCTTTGGTCAATCTACTATCATTAATGCAATACTAACATAACATTATACAGTCACTACCTTCCACATATTTAGCAAAATTTCAGGTACGTAAAAAGAATGCTAACTAGCTGCCGTTCTTCCGTATATTTATGTCGTAGGAGGCGACTAGGGTAAACAGAATCTATTGGGCGATGGGCTAGCAACCTGTCACCAAAGTTCCATTATGACATCGCAACCCCAATATTCATGCTAAAAAGTGACCTAGGAGATATTATATCTATAAGGTTCTCTTCATTCCGAAGGGGATTAAAGGACGTGAATGTATACGTATGTAACTACCCCGTAAGGGTTTACTGTCCTAAAGTATGCTCGTATATGTAAATAAATAATAAATATTATAATAACAGTGTGGTTGCCAACCCTAAACCCAACAAACCGCGCCTTTGTAAGCCAAATACGTGAAAAGATCTCCCAATAGCGCGCCTTCAAAGAATGACTGACGGACAATGACCATAAATTACACAATACGTCAGACTGACAGGAGAGCGGAAGTCAAAAACGGAAGCGGAAGTCTTTGGGGATTAGAAATGACCGTTTTGGATTTTACCTTAAGAATAAGAGATTTTAATCTTATTAATACATACATATATTCACGTCTCTACGTCCGCAACGAGATAGGAAGAGACTATCGATCGCCACGTGGAACGATCCTGACAAATATCTCTCGCATTCACACTCATTAACCCTCTCATATATGCTCTTCTGTTCTTCACGCTGAATCTATTTGTTAGATACATACAAATCACGCCTGATTCCATGTAGAGGGGTAGGCAGAGATCACGGTTCCCTTCACACTACGTAGACCCGCCCTGAGAAGAATGTCTCCAATTTGATATGTCAATCTCTTCCGTTCTCTTTGGCTGAAAAGATTCCTTTTGTAAACCTTCTTTCATCCATTCATTCCATGTGCTCAAACCACCATAATAAATGTATAATATCAACCTCAATAATCATGCTAAAAAGTGACATAAGAGATATTACCATGTTTCCGAAGTGTTGTCCATCCCGAAAGGGATTAAAGGACGTGAATGTATATGCTAATATTATTTCTACCCGGAAAGGATGTAATATTCCTGTAATACCAATTGTATTATTTCTGCACCATTGTCTACCCGAAAGGGACAAAAGTCGTGACGGTCACCCCATTGTCCCTCACACCTTTTACATCTAAATTCCTTTACAACGTAATTTCCTTAGAATACACAATATTTTTTATAATAATGTCTACAGTTCTAGTTTACAAGTATGTTTACAACAATGGCGGTTTGTCAAACGGACGGAAGTCCTAACGGCGCTTCCGGTCACAATAAAACCTCCTTTTGGAAATCGCAACCTTTGTGGACTGGGGTGGTTATAGTGTAAAAAATGTAGTACAAAGGTAGACCAAACAACCAATTAGTAAGGGACGTGACATGTACAATAATATGTTTTTTTTACTTTGGGCGCGCGGGAAATTATACAAACAAATATAATTACTCATTTCCTTCTATGCAACAAGTCAGAGGCTTAATTGTCCATCTTCGAAATTTCGAAGCCCGCGTTTCACTAGATAGACAGCACCCAACGTAATAGGTAGTAAACCGTATCGCCGTATATAGGCACTGACTATTTACCTATCCTGAGGGATAGGCAGGTTTCCTCACGATATTTTCCCTCACCGTTAGCGACTGTAAATTATGTCCGTAAATGTAAAACATATATGTATTTATACCAAAGATGGTCGAGGAGATGTTAATAAACACAAAACAAATAAATCAATTCAATAAAACCAATATGGACCTGTCTAATTACAAACATGGCGGGACCGGAAGCGCGCCAAAACTCTTAATGGCGGCGGTGGCAAAGGATGCGACTGAACAGCCAGACACATAAACATCCTTAAAGGGATTATGATACACTTACATGTGTTTAAAAATACGTTTACTTCCTTTTTGGGGTGGACAGGACCTTGAAAATAATAATAATAATATTTGGACAATATTACACCAATTGAACTAGCCCCTTGGTAAGTACATTTAAGACTTGTGTTAAGGGTACTAGTCAATGTATATTTGAGAAATGTATACTTATTGTATATAGATAAATACATATATTGCATATATAATCAACAACCAGACTGAAAAGCAGTAGAAAAGCGTTTATCTCAAACTCTGCCACCACCGGGATTCGAACCCGGGACCCTGCGATTAGCGTTCAGGTGTCTAACCGATCAGGCCACGGAGGTCGTCAAAAAACAATACTTCTTCTAGTTGCTTTCAACATAATTATCGAAGTTGTGATGGTCTTGTTTCTATATGGACAAGCCACAAACACAGTCGGCGGTTATAAGTACTTCTAAAGTCACATACATACATATATATTCTTTCGGAGGGGCCAGGACCCTTAGTCCACTAATGCATTGCAGGCATAATATTACTTTAGTATCGATACAGTAATACTTCAGTGGCCGTAATTTGATACTTTTGGCACTCCACTATGTACGAAAAGTGTCAAATTACGGCCACTGAAGTATTACTGTATCGCTACTGAAGTAATATTGTGCCTACAGTGCATAAGTGGAGTAAGGCCCCGGGCCCTCGGAGACATAACACCTCCTGAGTCATTTTTAGCATGAATATTGAGATCGTGATTTTATATGGATCATTGGTAACAGGTTGCTTTCCCATTGCCCAATAGATTCCATTTACCCCTAGTCCCTTAGTCGCCTCCTAAGACATGCCGGGAAGAACGGCAGCTAGTTAGCATTCCCTCGTCCCAGGGAATAAAGTCACCCTTATTCAATAAGTCGTCTAAACATGTAATTCGACGTAGCTCAGTTGTTTGGGGCTTGGCTCTGTATCAGTGGGTACAGGGTTCAAATCCCGCCTGAGTTTGTACCAATGGAAATAAAGTATTCTGATTTTCTTTCAACATTTTCGTAATAAAAATATAAATTACGAAATGCATCGAATACTTAGGTGAGGGAAAACATCGTAAGGAAACCTATCTGTTACCCGAACAGGTAACAGTTAGTGCTTGTAAATGGCGACATGGCTTACCACCTGTCACATTGAGTTCGGGGTGGTCATAGAATGACTTTCTCCGCGATTGTGAATCTGACCTGAACCTCTTTCTACCCCACAAGGATAATAATAATAATATTTGGACATTATTACACCAATTGAACTAGACCCTTGGTACTTGGACTTGTGTTAAGGGTACTAGTTAACGTATATTTAAGAAATATATACATATTATATATAGATAAATACATATATAGCATATATAATCAACGACCAGACTGGAAAGCAGTAGAAAAGCGTTGTTCTTAACTCTGCCTCCACCGGGAATCGAACCTCACGATTAGCGTTCCGGCGGCTAACCGATCGCGCTACGAAGGTCGTCAATACGGTTAAAGTCGCGAACTCTTATGTATGAACACATAGTGAAGAACGGCAGCTAGTTAGCGTTCTATTTACATCCCAAAGGATGCTCTAAAGTAAACATCCTGAGAATATTATAAGCTTCCTCTTTATTAATATTGGACTTGGGTGGCAATTATGTGCATTTCCGCTCAAGTGGAGTACGGTAAGAGATTTTAATTGTACATACATAACATCACGCATGATTCCCTGTAGAGGGGTAGGCAGAACACGGATCCCCATTTGTCCCACTGACAGACCACTTACGCTTCATTGACACTCATACATCTTCGCATACACTATCGGCGGTTAGGTACTCCTAACGTCACCTTTTTCAATGTAGCAATAGAATAGGGGTTGTAATAGCAATATTAAATAATATTACGTCTAAAATGAAGGAATACAATGTAAAATACCTGCCTATTGTTCCAAATAGGCAATATTTAACACCTTTACGCGGCAAAATAAAACACCACCTGTCACGTGTAGTGCTGACGTCCTGGTGAAAAATCTCTTCAATGTAGCTAAAATTGAAATTGTACGCAAATACGGAGATGAATTAATAACCTCTGACTACCCTGCCAGGGTTTAATGATGTTAAGAGTATTTTAGTATGGAAAACCCATGTATTTGTTTTTTTAATATTAATGAAAAGGAAATGATCTGTTCAGCCAAACAAACACATCATGTTGACAGACAGGATGCGCTCAGCAAATCCGGTATTCAAAACTGACTGTACCTGTCCCTTTTACACGTTTACATACCAGGCCTTGGGTGAGAGAGGCAAAAAATCTAGTCGCATCCGGTCGGTAATGTTCAGTTTCGTAACGTTCTAAGTAAGTGTATATTGTCATAAAAATTTTGACTTTATTTGAAGGGTAATAAGTTCTATTATCGTTTAGTGAGTTGATGAAATATTTCTTGAAGCTTAAAATTCTTTATGATCGGAAAATAAGCTTTATACAGTTAAGATAAAGGTTAAAATTCTGTGTGATGCAATTGCCATTCATATGTTTCAAAACAAGGAATACTCGAAAGGTATTCATTCATATTTTAGTTTAGTTGTAATCTAATGCTCAGAGGAGAAACACGTGTGTTTTGATTTGAATAATTACGTTATTATTTGAAATTTAAATTAAATATTAGTAAATTAAAGAAGTTTTCAGTTTTTGTGAAGTATCCTTATTGGATTGTATTAAACGGTGAGCTATTTATTTCATTCATATATTTATGTAATGAACACATATACATTTTAGATTTATATGAATTTCTTTATAATTTGTACATCATGTTTGAACTTTTATAAATTAGCTGTCATTTCAAAGCAATACGTCGTGTTTCAGGATTTGTGGAGAGAATTTTTAAACAAATTAACGTGTAAGATATTATCAGAGGTTCCATGTATCCTAATAATTAAAATATACATACTCATAAATAATTATATGACAACGAAACTGAAATAAAGAATGTAAGTCCTTATTCTTCATTCAAATGTATGTTAAGCAAGAAAGTCTGTAATTCGTTTCTGGGTAGACAAAAGTATGAGTAAACGTTCCGAGACAGGCTATCGTAGTAGATTTTGGACCAGGGGCTTTAATCCACTAATGGTTTATGCAAATTATCAGTTCAATATCAGATCAGTAATAGTGTGAATTGGTAGTGGATCAGACAAAGTGTGATTTTTGCCATTATCAAAACGAAATTTGGCCCTTGCTAATCCACTACCGAATTCACACTATTACTGATCTAATATTGAACCGCGTTTGTGCGAAAACGCATTAGTAGACAAGGCCCTAGATTCTCAGTAATAATAACGACAGATGATGAATGATAAGCTTTACCGCCTGTCACGTTGGTTCCTGCCTGTTGACTATATGGTGATGGATGAATGTGAAGGCGGGTTTCCATTTCTTTTCGAAGGCCATCATAGAAAGTTTATACTGACGTGACATATACATATGTTTGTAAATACATGTAACATACATACACAATGCACAGAGATATTTCCTGAGTTACCTTTAGCATTACTAATGGAGTTATTTGCATTGATGCGTCGTTAGAGACAGGTGGATAACCAATTGCTCCAAAGATTATCTTACGACAATTTCCGTGGCGCGAATGGTTAAGCATCTAAACGCTAATCGTGAGGTCCCAGGTTCGATTCTGGGTGGACACAGAGTTAAGAACTCTGCTTTTCAGTCTGCTAGTTGATTTGATTTGCTAAATATGTATTTATCTGCATATTATAAGTATACATATATTCTTAAATAAACGTTGACTAGTACCCTTAACAGAAGTCTTAAGTGTACTAAGCAAGGGGCTAGTTCAGTTGGTGTCATAGTGTCCTATAATATTATATTATATTATTTACCCCAAGTTCCTTATTAACCTAAAATAACGAAGGTAGTAATTCTATGGTCACCTCGAAGCCACATGATGACCAGATAGTCACTACACAATGTGACAGGTAATAAGCCATGTCGCAACAACAAGCACTAACTATTGCCTATTCGGGGAACAGGTAGGTTTCCTCACGATGATTAACCTCACCGTGTTATATGTATGTAAAATTAATGAGCATACTTAGAATAGTATGTGTACTTATACTTACGATTAGGATCTTATACTTTTTGCTACTTCACTACATAGTATAAAACAAAGTCGCTTTCTTTGTCCCTTTGTATGCTTAAATCTTTGAAACTACGCAACGGATTTTGATGCGGTTTTTTTTAATGGATAGAGTGATTCAAGAGGAAGGTTTATATGTATAATAACATCCATTAAATAGTGGAGTAGGCTATATATTTTATACCCGTGCGAAGCCGGAGCGGGTCGCTAGTCACTAATAACTTCATGCATTTACTGCAGAACGATTGAACTCCCATTTTGGTAAAACGCATTAGTTTAGCTGTCCTAAATTATAAGTCACCTTAGAGACCTATATTTGGAAGATCTACGATACTTCTGTCATTGTACATCACTATCTATTTAACTGACATTGGCCTAAAACTTAACTATGTATAAAAGCTTAAAAAGTTTAGGGATCCCAGGGCTGAAGCATTTTTTTCTCAGAGAATTAGCATAGCTATTCAGAGGGTAATGCTATCAGTGTCTTGGGAACCCTACCACCCTCTGACAGCGATGATTATAAAGATATTTTCTATGTAATTTAATTTTTATTTCTACTTTAGGTTTATAGTTTTTATTCCTTGTTGTATTGTATATAATAAAATTGAATGAATATGTACATAAAAGTTAATAAAGCTTAAAGAGAAATATATATGGGCCCCAGGTAGGTTTCCTCACGATTGCAATAATGAGCTGCCGTGGGTAAACAGTGGCGTGGGTAGACACAGTTTCCCCTCATTGTCTGCGTAACACACTTTCCAAATCTGGCGTGTGAATGTTCTCAGTATTACGGTTTGTGCCTTTTGAGTTAGGAGTACTCTCAGCTCGTTAAGTAGTTTGATAGAGTTTTATAAGAGATGGTTTGCGTCGGAAATAGAATGTTAATTAATGATTAATTTATGATGATGTAAGGGATAATTAATTTAAATTAAATTTGACGTAGCTCAGTTGTTTGGGGCTTGACTCTGTATCGAGGGTACAGGGTTCAAATCCAACTTGAGCATGTACCAATGGAAATGAAGTTTAATGAATTTCTATGTACATTTTCGTCATAAAAAACCATTTATGAAATGCGTCGAATACTACGGTGAGGGAAAAACATCGTGAGGAAACCTACCTGTTCCCAGAACAGGTAATAGTTAGTGCATGTAAATGGCGACATGGCTGACCACCTGTCACATTGAGTACTAATTATCTGGTTTAGACGTGGGTTCGAGGTGGCCATGGAATTACTACCTCCGCAATTGCGGAGATGGACACCTGAACCTCTGACTACCCCGCAAGGGTTAATGGTAGTGAACGCGTACGTATGTGATTGATGATTTATGTAATTATAATATTATATTGCATACGCGTTAGGTAAAAAAATAAATAGAAATAAATCAGAACTAGTTTCCATTCTTCTCGGTTAGTAAAAAATCTTAATATCGTGTTCCTCATCGTCTTATAATCCATAAGAGGTTGTAACCTAGTGGACAAGACCTTTGACTTCTTATTAGAGGTCCTAGGTTCGAATCCAGGCTCTGGCATGTACCAATGAAGGAAATTTAAGATTATTAGTTGTCATTTACGTACATAATTTACAGCCGCTAACAGTGAGAAAAAAACATGGGAAACCCGTATACGGCGATACGGTTCACTGCCTATCACGTTGGGTGCTGTCTATCAAAAGAAACTTGGGCTTTGAATGGCTTATCCCTAACATGCCTCCTAAAGTTCGTAGATGGGAACGCAAGCTTCAAAATAAAAAGGGTTTGTGTATACATGTAGCAGGATGATTTGATATTTAGGCATTCTTCAGCATGATTGAAAATATTATCACCATCGTCCATCGAAAAATGCCTAGGTTTTTTACATACATACATACACATCACGCGTGATTCCCTGTAGAGGGGTAGGCAGAGATCACGGATCCCCATTTGTCCCGATCCTGACAAACCACTTTCGCTTCATCGATACTCATACATCTTCTCATACACTCTCGGCGGTTATAGGTACTCCTAACGTCACCTTTTTTTAATATAGCGTCTATCTGACTTATATGTCTTATTAGGCCGGCCCCTACGTAACCGCCCTTCCACTTCACTCATATAATAATATATTCCTTTTGTCAATAGCTATCATTCATATATATTTACATCTTATATTATACAGTATTAAAATATCTTGATCTTAATTGAATCCGTCTTTAGTAAGGGGCGTCCTCCGCCATGACAGCTGAAAGGAAATGGCGTTCCCGCCAAACCGCACTTCCTTCCGGTTTATAGAACACACATGGCGACCCGGCTAAATTGATTTATTTTAATTGTAGTAGAGGAAAAACTATATCGGGTTGATGGGTGTGAAATAAGTTATTTATATATACATTCACGTCCTTCAATCCCTTTCGGGACAGACAGAACATCTGAGATATCATATCTCCTAGGTCGTCGTATACGTCCTGAATATTGCGATGTCATAATGTTACATTAGAGACAACTTGCTAGCTCATCGTCCAATTAACCCCTAGTCCCTTAAACGCCTCCTTTGACATACCGGGAAGAACAGCAGCTAGTTACAATCCTATGACGTCCGTTACAACGTCAGAACTAATTCAGTAATCCATTTACCAAATCCTTTTCACCGCGTACTTGACAATGGCATTATTATGTCGTCTCCACTTCCGGCGGCCATTAGCTCGCGACCCACATCCGGTCACTTCCGGCTTACACAATCATGGCGGATGAGCGTCAGAAGCGAATTAACTTTTTCCTGTATCCGCGAATCAAAGCGGTTTCGTTTTGGATCGTACATCCTGCGGGGTAGGGATGTGAATAAAATGCTAAATGGATGTGTTTCTTCCTGTTCTGTTGTTGGGGTTAGTGGAACATACTGGGCGTTAGGTGCAGTATATTATTATGTTGAATATTCCATATCAGCACAGATAATAAAATACTGTATAACTCTGATAGTAATGCCATACTATTCTTAAGTCTGTGGTAATGCTTAAAGACTAGTTTTACTACCTCCGTGATAGTGGAGATGGATACCTGAACCTCTGAGTACTCCGCAAGGGTTTAATGCCGTGAACGCGTTTGTCTTTTTGTCTTTTTTATAAATGTTCTAAGTAACTTTAAGATTATAGTATTTTACGTGCCTTTATTGTTGTAATGCCTACATATGTACAGTCAGCGCATTCCCAGTAACTTTTTATAAGGTTTAAGTTTATAAGAACAAAAGACATAATTTTACATTTTAAAAGTGGCGCCACTATACATTTTTTGGCCACTATACGTTCGCGTGCTTCGAAATGAAAAATATGTATTGTCTTTTGTTCTTATAAACGTATACCTTATAAAAAGTTGCTGCGGCTGCACTTTTAGCGCTGACTGTACATATATTGTAACGAAACCATTACATCTTATTCCTTAACATAAATGTCTTATATATGACTATATACTAAAAGGGGAGATTAATTTAGCAATAAACATGTTCATATCTACATTAACAAAAGTGGAAGGGTGCTTGTCTGATAGTACGGGGACCGATTCTCCTAACAAGTTAAACTAAAGACAAACGCATTCACGACCATTTACCCATGCGGGGTAGTCCTCGAAGGTATGGCCACCTCGAACCCACGTGTTGACCAGATAGTCAGTACTCAATGTGACAGGTGGTCAGCGATATCGCCACTTACAAGCACTAACCATTGCCTGTTCGACGAACAGGTAGGTTTCCTCACGATGTTTTCCCTCACTGTATAATTCGATGCATTTCGTAAATGTGTTTTTATTACGAAAATGTACATAGAAATTCATTAAACTTCATTTCCATTGATACATGCTCAAGCGGGATTTGAACCCTGCACCCACTGATACAGAGTCAAGCCCCAAACAACTGAGCTACGTCGAATTCTAAATCACTTTTTGATTATAATATTTTACCTGCCCTTATTATTAATATGCCTACATATGTATCTAACATCTTTATATTTCCAGTACCCACTACATCAAAGCCAGTGAACTAAAGATGCCTACCGCCGCCTGTCGCGTGCCTCCCCCTCACACATCATGCCCATGGGCCAACATGCCCATTGACGATAAGCCAGAGGACGATTTGCCACTAGGTGAGTGTCTACATATACCACGAACCAAATATAAAGAGGACCCGGCGAAAGGCGCGGTCCCCGTTACGCGGTGCGGAGTCCAAATGGCGTGTTTTAATTGATGCGGAGTTTAAAATGTGTAGTAGGAAGAAGATTCCTATGTTTAGTCTCACAAAATGCCGTGTTTTAATTGGTTGTAATATCTCCCCTCCATCCCGCGTACCTCGTTTCACCCCGCGTAATGCCACGATAGTTTCCATACAAATGTTGCGTAAGGCCCACTCCCCTTATTAATTACTCCATGGGGAAAACATCGTGAGGAAACCTACCTGTTCCCCGAACAGGTAATAGTTTGTAAATGGCGACGTGGCTTACCACCTGTCACATTGAGTACTGACTTTACCGGCCTTAGAATTACTACTTTCGCTATTGCGGAGATGGACACCTGAACCTCTGAATGCCCTGGGGTTTCCTGCTCCCAACGCCTAATCTACGCCATTATGTATGTAATATAACGACGACCTCCGTGGCGCGATTGGTTAACCACCTGAACGCTTATCGTGAGGTCCCGATTTCCGGTGGAGGCAGAGTTAACTACGCATTTCTTCTGCTTTCCAGTCTGGTCGTTGATTTTGTACTATATGTGTATTTATCCATCTATAATAAGTATATATTTCTTAAACATACGTTGACTAGTACCCTTAACACAATTCTTAAATGCACTTAGCATGGAACTAGTTCAACTAATGTAATAGTGTCCTAAATATTATTATATTACACATCAATCCCGATTACCTACAGAGAGGTAGGCAGGAATCACGCTTACAATATCATAGGTAAATAAATATCTGCCTTCAGTCGTCTATGGTTCGTCAACAAAGTGAGCAGCTCAGTGAAAGTTGAAAACACAAATAATTATTTTCGGCTGAATATTTAGTCAGTTGTGATGCCAAATTGGATAAAATATGTTTGCTTTGGGATTATATTTGGATCCTCAACTGGAACGAACCGAAGAACAAGGAAGAGAATAATTGGAGCTTCCATTTCGTTTTTCTTCAATTGTAGCGGCTGACGCCGTTGCTGTAACTATGGCGACTGAATAACAAGTGCAAACGTCGTGGCATCAGTGTTTGTACTTCAGCCGACATAACCTTAGTGGTGAATGGCTTAATAAAGGATTAAAAAAAAACTTTCTTATAACTATTTTTTTTCTTTCAGACCCTCGCGATTGGCGTCGCACCCAAGTCCAGCGTTGGGCGGGGCTTATGGGAGCTCCGCCCCAGCACTTTCCCATGAACGGCAAAGGCCTCTGTCTCATGACACGGCAGATGTTTGCAGCACGAACAACGCCATCTGTTGCCGAGAGCATGCATAAGGTGGGTTATGTTTAATTACGGGTAGTTTAAATATGCAAAGGTAGTAAAGTAACCTGTCAACAATGTTCCATATGACATCATGAATGTGTTGAATTTCTACATACATACGCTTCACGACTTGTGTATACACACTCCCTTTTTTAATTATGGCGGGGTAGTCAGTTGCTTGAATGCCCATCTCCAAAATTTCGAAGGCATGTTAGGTATGGGTCATTCGAAGCCTGCGTATCACTAGATAGACAGCACCCAACGTGACAGGTAGAGAACCGTATCGCCGTATATAGGCACTGACTATTAACTATCCTGCGGGATAGGTAGGTTTCCTCACGATGTTTTCCCTCACCGTTTGGCTGTGTTCAGACGTGCGCGTTTTCTGCGCGCGCGGATTCAGCGCGCGTCGCGTGATTTCCCATGAAAATAAACTTTATGTAATTAGCATAGAACCTCAAACTGCTTTAGCGTTTGGGAAAACACGCGACGCGCGCTGAATCCGCGCGTGCAGAAAACGCGTACAAAATGCGCACGTCTGAACACAGCCTTACGTTGAATTTCTCTACATATTCTGATAAATCATTTTCGTTTTATTGTCGTCCCTGAAACTGTTCTTACACGCTCACTGAGTAGGTGCATAACGTCACCATTTTGCATACGAATATCGAATACTACGGTGAGGAAAAACATCGTGAGGAAACCTACCTGTTCCCCGAACAGATAAAAGTTAGTGCTTGTAAATGGCGACATGGCTAACCACCTGTCACATTAAGTACTGCCTATCTGGTTAACACGTGGGTTTGAGGTGTCCATAGAATTACTACCTTCCCAATTGCGGAGATGGACACCTGAACCTCTGACTCCCGAAAGGGTTAATGATTTTACATTGTATGTAAATATTCCCTTTATCATTTTTCAGGACTTCTGGAGACGCATGTCCAGAGCTCTAGCGCTGCAAGAGTTGGTGGAAAAGCTCAAGAATGCCTCAAGAAACCATTGAAGGAACCCTATAATATACACTTAAATAGTTTAAAACACTAGTTTGTGGAAAAATGATAATAGCGACATCTATGTTTTGAAAAGGGAAATTACTAAATTGAGGCCTATGTCCAGCAGTGGACTGATATAGGCTGATTGATTGATGGACAAATTTCGAGATAGTCAGGGGCTCGAGTAAATAAATACTAAGACGTTATGCTAGTTAAAACCCAAGTTTAATCGATAGCCCATACGCAATATGACAGTATACAATAGTCTTCAATGGTTACAAATAGTGACTATTGCTTATATGAACAATAGATAAACTATTTCCTCACCTTAACATAAAGTAAAAAGAAGTTTAGTTACAAAGTTTTTCCCTAGATGTCGCTTTTCGTTGTGTATAAAATTGCGATGTAACATTGACACTAAATATTAATAATAAATTTAAGTATGCTCATGTAAAAAAATGGTTATGAATATAAAACTTTAGTTTCAGTAAATTGTAGTGTAGTTGTATAATAAATAAATTGTAAATATCTAGTCATAACAATAAATAACGTATTTTCTTAATAAACTTTTTATTTTAGTTTTATTTTACACTTACATACAGAGCATAGAAAACGTATACTATAGAATGATATATGAATTATTATAGAGTGTTAGGTAGAGTTGGACGGGTAGAACCTATACAGATCAAATTGGAGACAATTCTTCTCAAGGCGGGTGTACGCAGCGTGAAGAATAGAAGAGCGTGTATGACAAGGTTAATGGATGTCAGTGAAGCAAGTACGATTTATTAGAATCGTTCCAGTTGGCGATCGAAAGTCTCTGCTTATCCCGTTCGCCCTAAGTACCGTAGAGGCGTGAATATATGTACATAATTTTTGTTTTTTACTTTATTTAGGAAAGTATAAATATGTAATACACAATACATTAAATTCTTTAATCCCTCGGGATGTATTATACCACGGAGTCATAGTATCTCCTTGGTTACTTTCAGCGTTAAATATCGAGCTGGCAATACCAAGGTACATTGCTGAAAAGTATTCCCGTGCTGTAAATAAATAAAATAAATATTGCTAAAAAATTGATAGCCCTTCGCCCAAAAGATTTCACTGTTGCCTTCTATTACATGCCAAGAAAAACGGCAGCTACTTAACATTCTATTTAAATCCCAGACAGATACAAAGATATCTAGTAATCAATTGCTAGTATTGCTTTATAAGTACTCAGAGTAGCATTAGTCATACAAAATAGTAAATATCACGCCCATTTCCCTGCAGAGGGGTAGGAAAAGATCACAAAATCTTGACAAACCACTTTCGTCTTTTGGCATTTGACACCTTTTATAATGGACGGTTATAGTTTCTTCTAATGTAAGATTTTTATCAAAACGTCGTTTTTCTACTGTGATAAATATATAGCAGACATGAGAGTAGAACCATTGCTGTTGAAATTCTGTGATCGAGAGTGAAAAGGGAAGGTAGGAGTTTTTCATATACATACTATATTAAATGATACAAGGGTCTCAAAAAAGCCAATTTGTAATGGGAATCAAATTTGTTTAATTAATAATTATTTAGCCAGGTTTAATTACTAAAACTAGATCATGGATATAGTATCCTATGCCTTTCCTACGAGATAAATTCGACTACTGCTACCGAATTTGACTGACAGTTAGTTAACACACAAAGCAACCCTATTGAACGGCGAATTATTTTGTTGTAATTTCTTCAATTTCACATAAAATCCATTTATTCTAAAGCTAAAATGACAGAAAAAGCTAAAGTAGACCTCGGATTATTGGAGGAAGATGATGAATTCGAGGAATTCCCTACTGAAAGTAAGTTCTTCGTCACTTCTACGTGACTTGCAATTTGGTTATTCATTTTGTATTTATGAAGCTTTTTTAGTATTTAACTTAGCAAACACCGATCAACTAAGCTCTTTAGTCGTTTTTTTCAGTATATAAGCACCATTTAATCATATTATCTTAATCTGAACTACAAAATTAGGTTATATTCCATCTTTGTGTACTATTGACATCGATTGTATGTGAACGAAGCGAGATAAATTCGTCAGGATCATTGCAGGTGGCAATTTGCAGTCTCCGCCTACACCTTTGGTCTATCGAATGGTCGAAATATGTATATTTCTCATGAAAATATGCCTCTAAATCTCTTTGCGTCTGTCTTTATATATAACGTGATTTAATCATACAATTTCCAGATTGGGGCACCGAAGATGCAGATAACGAAGAACTGTCTGTGTGGGAGGACAACTGGGAAGATGATATCGTCCAGGATGACTTTAACCAGCAACTCAGGTTGGTAAAAACACATAAAACATAAACTGACGCTTCACGACTTGTGTATACACACTCCCTTTTTTATCAGGTTGGTATGCAAATATTTGTTCATAGTTTGGTAGGTTGACAATATGGATACCCATTTTCCTCAATTATGCCAAACTACATTTGTACATCCATACACCAACTTATATACTCAATTGTTTGTAAAAGTATATTTTATATCACCCTTTTGTATAGTTATTACATCCATATAAATACATTCACATCCTTTAATCCCTTTCAGGGTGGACAAAACCTTAGAGATATATCTTCTTAGTCACTATTTAGCATGAATTACTTAGTTACTATGTCATAATGGCACATAGGTGACAGGTTGCTAGTTCATCACCCAATAGATTCCATTTACACATAGTCCCTTAGTGGCCTCCTATGATGATCCTGGGAATAACAGCAGCTAGTTAGCATTCTTTTTATGTTCCAGATTAGAATGGGAAAAATAGCCATAGCTATGTTTACTTACTGGTTTTCTATAGAACATAGAATTCTATAGAGTCTGATATGTAGCAATGGAATTACTGACTCTGCAATTATGGACCTCATACACTGATTTCCCTGCAAGGGTTAATGGTCAGAAAAGTGTGATTGTAAGACATAACTAGCTTACTTTCCTTCTGGCATGTCATAGGAGTGGCCTAAATGTAGATAGAATCTATTGATTTTGCAAGAAAGCGGGACTTATTGAATATAATTTATAAACAAAGTATTACCTTTATTACCTGACGTTTCAGCCATATTGCAATGGCAATACGTCAGATAACCTGTGACTGTTTTCTGGTAAAATGAATAAAAATCTTGAGTCTCTAAAAAATAAAATCTATCGGTAGATGAGCTAGCAATGTTATATTGCCATATCCAATATAAGCCTGCTAAGTACAATTACGACTTGTGTTAAGGGTACTAGTCAACCTATATAAGAAATATATGGTTATTCGATAGAAACATATGTAACATAGCTTATCAAACAGCAGGGCAGAAAAGCAGAAGAAAGGAATAGTTCTTAACTCTGCCTCCACCGGGAATCAAACTTAAGACCTCACAAAAGTATGTAATCTAAAAATATGTATGTTTCCGTTTCAGAATACAATTGGAGAAGTTAAAAGAGCAGAAGTAATGCCCATCATCTCTTGCTACATAGACTGACTATTCAGACTATAAATAGACTTAATTTCAGAATGCATAGTCTAAAAAATTTCTGTGTACAAGTATATACTTTGGGCTTTCTAATGTAATTAATTCTTAAGTTTTTTTGTAATAAAGTCTTAAATTTAATAAGGATTTGTGTTTTATTTCCCTAATAGTTTCCTGTGCTAGCTGGGAGGTAAAAAGAATGCTAACTAGCTGCTATTCTTCCCTGGCATGTTGTGGAGGAGATGACTAAGGGACTAGGGGAAATGAATTCATTGGGAGATGGGCTAGCAACCTGTCAACAATGTTCCATATATAACATCACAACCCAAGTATTATGGGTACGTGCTAGCAAACATTAGAATCCTGATAGTTTTTGATACTGTATAGTATTATATTATCTGTGGTTTTGATATAAAGTGACCATGAAAAAATATATGAGAATGGGATGTGATTGTGTATGTAAGCTGAAATATCAAAATAACAATAAGTATAATGAAATATGCATTTTAATATAACTGACATTGGCTATAGACACTTTGATTAACCAATACTTTAGTATAATAATTTATTAATTGAAACCTTAATATTATACAGTAATCATGGGTAAACAAATTAAAATTATAAACTTAAAGTAGAAATAAAAATTACATTAACTCATTCGGAGCCAACGACACGCCTCGCGTGTCCATGAAAATTCTACTCGCCACGCCGCGGACACGCCTCGCGTCCATAAGTTTTCGATTATATCTCGAAAAGTACATGAAAAAAATTAATAAGAATTTGTGTACACGGTATTTACCACACGAATAACCATATATTCACGTGGGTTTCTACTTTGAAAGAAGTTATTTTTACCTTGTGGGATGCCAAGAACACGCTACGCGTGTCCACTTTGAGTATGCGACCAGAGGTTCTAAAAGTTTGTTTAACTTTCCATCAAACTCACTACGTTAGCTTGTTTATTATAATATTATTACTTACACAATAATATGTTTCTGAGTGATTTTTAGTCGATTGATGAGTAAATAATTTATATACTATAGAAACAAAAAAAATATTCATGATTAATAGCAAACGGGACTTATCGCGTATGTTTTTAAATAATAAAGTTACCTTTATTAACCCGACGTTTCGGCTACGTTGCAGCAGCCATGGTCACGGGCAGACTGACGACGCATATTTCTTCGCCTCCAACGCAGCGCTCTGTCAGATTCTTCTCCGACTACCCTCACTGCTTCGTTATTATTAAACACACGCGACCTACACACTACACTCACAGTATCTTGTGGCTTCACACGATCATGCTGAACCGAATGTCGATCTATCACGGTATTCCACGCCGAAGACAGTTTGTAACCTCCTTCACGATTGAATGTACTGTGCTTTTTTATTTCAATCGCCTCGCGTACAATTCTACTGTAGTATCGGCGTTCATTAGAGAGCACAGTGGGTTTATGAAGCTCAATCCAATGATTTGAACCCTCGTTTAGTAGATGTTCGGCTATTGCTGACCTATTGGTATCCAATTTCTTGACCGCTGCAATGTGTTCCTTCACTCTGTCCGCTATAGACCGTTTGGTCTGTCCGACGTAAGATTTCCCACAGCTGCAATCAATCTTATACACACCCGGTGTTTGGTACGGGATTACATCTTTAGGTGTTCTCAGAAAGTCTGTTACCTTCGAAGATGGAACGAAAATAGGCTTGATCGAATAGTTTTTCAAGTCTGTTCCAACTTTGTCTGTAACACCCTTCACATAAGGCAGGAACACCGGCACGCGATCCACACACGGGGGTTTCTCTCTTTTGGATATACGGTTTACCAACTTAGTACCTACGTAATGACCATTTCTCCTAAGTACATCCCGAACATACTGCAGCTCCTCGTCCATATGCTCAGGGTCGCACAAATCCCTAGCCCTGCTTGTGAGAGACGTCGCCACAGAAACCATGTGTTTTGGATGATGATGTGAGGATCCATGGAGGTACCGATCTGTGTGTGTAGGTTTTCTGTAGATAGTATGTGAAAGTGTGCCATCAGGTCTCACCATAACCTTAACGTCAAGGAATGCAAGTGATCTATCAATTTCCATCTCACAAGTGAACCTTATATTCGGATGAATAGCATTCAGGTATATCAACCACTTATCTACTTCTTGTGCGCCTCCTTTCAATATACAAAATATATCATCGACATATCTTAACCACAGTTTAATATTCTGAGCTCCACTATTCAAAGCCTTCTGCTCAAAATCGAAAGAATGTAGAAGAATATAACGCTAAAATTGGTCAGTCATTGTCGGACACGAGTGTATATAAGTCGGTGTCGTATAACCCCACAGCGAGAGTAAATAAGCGAATACGTGAACTTTTGAAGTGCCATCAGAATGTCTTTACGGAGGATGAGTTTAAAACACTTTCACGACCCAGGATAACTCAACCACCTAAGTTATACGGATTGCCGAAGGTGCATAAAACGAATATGCCACTACGTCCTATTGTGAGTCAAATTGATTCACCTACGTATTACTTGGCAAAGCACGTTGCATCTGTACTGCAATCACTAGTGGGTAAAACTCCATCTTTTGTGAAGGATTCTCGCCATTTCGTCGCCATTATTGATGATCTGAAGTTGGAACCGGATGAAAATTATGGTGAGTTTTGATGTCGAGTCATTATTTACCAATGTTCCAGTGAGGATTGTCTTGATGTTGTTAGAACGTTGCTTGTGAGTCATGATCTTCCTATCCATTATGCTGACTTGCTTGAAAATTGTGTGGCTGGGAATTACTTCATATACCAAGGACAGTTCTTTTTTCAAATTGATGGCGTGGCTATGGGTAGTCCTGTAGCCCCAGTGATGGCCAATATTTGGATGGAGCATTTTGAGCAGAAGGCTTTGAATAGTGGAGCTCAGAATATTAAACTGTGGTTAAGATATGTCGATGATATATTTTGTATATTGAAAGGAGGCGCACAAGAAGTAGATAAGTGGTTGATATACCTGAATGCTATTCATCCGAATATAAGGTTCACTTGTGAGATGGAAATTGATAGATTACTTGCATTCCTTGACGTTAAGGTTATGGTGAGACCTGATGGCACACTTTCACATACTATCTACAGAAAAACCTACACACACAGATCGGTACCTCCATGGATCCTCACATCATCATCCAAAACACATGGTTTCTGTGGCGACGTCTCTCACAAGCAGGGCTAGGGATTTGTGCGACCCTGAGCATATGGACGAGGAGCTGCAGTATGTTCGGGATGTACTTAGGAGAAATGGTCATTACGTAGGTACTAAGTTGGTAAACCGTATATCCAAAAGAAAGAAACCCCCGTGTGTGGATCGCGTGCCGGTGTTCCTGCCTTATGTGAAGGGGTGTTACAGACAAAGTTGGAACAGACTTGAAAAACTACTCGATCAAGCCTATTTTCGTTCCATCTTCGAAGGTAACAGACTTTCTGAGAACACCTAAAGATGTAATCCCGTACCAAACACCGGGTGTGTATAAGATTGATTGCAGCTGTGGGAAATCTTACGTCGGACAGACCAAAACGGTCTATAGCGGACAGAGTGAAGGAACACATTGCAGCGGTCAAGAAATTGGATACCAATAGGTCAGCAATAGCCGAACATCTACTAAACGAGGGTTCAAATCATTGGATTGAGCTTCATAAACCCACTGTGCTCTCTAATGAACGCCGATACTACAGTAGAATTGTACGCGAGGCGATTGAAATAAAAAAGCACAGTACATTCAATCGTGAAGGAGGTTACAAACTGTCTTCGGCGTGGAATACCGTGATAGATCGACATTCGGTTCAGCATGATCGTGTGAAGCCACAAGATACTGTGAGTGTAGTGTGTAGGTCGCGTGTGTTTAATAATAACGAAGCAGTGAGGGTAGTCGAAGAAGAATCTGACAGAGCGCTGCGTTGGAGGCGAAGAAATATGCGTCGTCAGTCTGCCCGTGACCATGGCTGCTGCAACGTAGCCGAAACGTCGGGTTAATAAAGGTAACTTTATTATTTAAAAACATACGCGATAAGTCCCGTTTGCTATTAATCACAAACGGTCAATGTTGTACAATAATAAATTACAAGGAATTTGTGCAAAACCCGGAGTACCTAATAACTAATTTAGTTGCATTTACGATGCAAAAGAAGGAATTTAATACAATCAATAAGAGAAAATATCAACTAACTAAGCCACAACACACACCAAATGTTAATTTTGGTTAACACTACATAAAATTATGTCTACGATCTGATTTTTTAAAGAATCTAAAGAAGAATTAAACATATCAACTTCACCAAATAATTTACTGAACATATTTTGAGTTCGCCAGAGAAAAGAATTTTGACTATAATCCATGACAACGGAACTGTCAAGAAAATAACACGTTCTTCAAAACATATTTTTAAAATATTTTTATTATAATTTGATATGGTGTAAAAAATGTGTATTAAGAAGAAACTGTGTATGAAGATATCTAAATGTTGAAGAGGTACACAGATCATACATAACTAATTAATAAAATGTGTTCATATAATAATCGGACGTAGTGATGGCAGCCCCGTCGCCGTGATCAGGATGCTGTGGGCTAATCACCTGCACATTCTTAATCCAAACAGATTATGAAACCTTCAAAGAGAAATAATGAACGACCCCCCTTGCCGACGACCTTTGGCACGAAATTACGGACCCGGATTGGATGTTGGAATGTCAGAACCATGGCTCGCCCCGAAAGGCTTCCCCAGGTAGCCAAAGCCATGCAGGACTATAACATTCATATCTTAGGATTAAGTGAAACGAGATGGAATGGATTCGGTGAAATAGCATCAGATTTTGGCTCGACCCTTCTGTACAGTGGAAAGGTGGACGAGACTGCCCCTCGGGAGTATGGCGTTGGACTGCTATTGAGCCGTAGCGCGAAGAACAGCCTTTTGCACTGGAAACCGATATCTGACAGAATTATTACAGCTCGGTTCTCCTCGAGAGTCAGAAAAATCACCGTCATCCAGTGTTATGCTCCAACTAACTCGGCTCTTCCGGATACAAAAGAGAAATTCTATGAGCAGCTGGAGTCAACCATGAGGAAAGTGAGGAAGCGGGACATCGTGATACTGATGGGTGACCTAAATGCCAAGATGGGCTCAGACAACCTGGATCGTGAACACTACATGGGTTGCGAAGGTGCCGCCGGGGTGATAAACGAAAACGGAGAACTCTTTGGCGACCTTTGCTCTGCACACAATCTGGTTATCGGAGGAACACTGTTTAAACACAAGGAATGTCACAAAATCTCCTGGATCTCTCCGGATGGTGTGACTCGTAACCAGATCGATCATATTGCGATAAGCAGAGCCTGGAGAACATCCTTACTCGATGTTAGAAACCGTCGCGGCGCTGACGTGGATAGTGATCATCACCTTGTTGTCGCTGAAGTACGTCTCAAGATGGCCGCCCCTCGTCGTAAAGTAGAAAAGGCATCTAAACGGTTCAATTTGCAGAAACTTAGCAGCGAGGAAGGTAGACATGAATTCAGCGTCACCCTGCGAAATCAATTTGATCTCCTGGAAGAGCTGGATGCCGGGGACATGGATGAAGCTTGGGACCGTGTGTCCACTGCTTTTACTAAAGCTGGTCAGAAAGTCCTCGGTTATAAACGCAATAAGCAAGAACCGTGGATGTCTCAAGAGTTGTGGTCTACGATAGAGAGAAGGCAGGGTGTTAAGATAGAGCTGTTGGCAGCTGACACCACAGTTGCAAAAGACGCCCTTGGTGAGGAATACACTGCCCTACGTCTCCGAATTAAACAACTGGCCAGACGAGACAGACGACGCGCGGCAGACGAGCTGGCGGACCGGGCTAACGCAGCAGCTGAGATAGCTAACATGAGGGAGTTGTATGACGTTACCAAGCGCCTATGCAATAAAAAACTCTCCTCCAAAAAGCCGCTGAAGGACGCCTCGGGACAACTGCTGTGTACCACAGAGGAACAGCTAAAACGATGGACTGAGCACTTCTCCAACCTGCTCACCATATGCCAAGGCCAATCAGTAGTTGCTTCAGAAAGCCCCAGATCGCTCCTAAATCTGCCTACGACTCCACTAAGTTACGCAGAAGTAGTCGCCGCCATCAAACAACTGAAGGCGGGTAAGGCACCGGGTGTAGACAATATAAATGCGGAGCTCCTAAAAGCGGATCCGGTTAGGTCAGCCGAATTACTTCAGCCTCTCTTACAGCGTGTTTGGGAGTCGGAGCGTGTTCCTAATGGGTGGAAGCAAGGTTCGCTAGTAAAGGTACCGAAGAAAGGTGACTTATCAGCCTGTGATAACTGGAGGGGTATAACCCTTCTACCCACGGCGGCTAAGGTACTGGCAAAAGTACTCCTCAACCGTATGTCCCCTGAAATTGCGAAGACACTTCGTGAAGAACAGGCCGGTTTCCGTCCTGGACGATCATGTACTGACCACACGAACACCTTGCGCATACTGATAGAGTCGTGCGTGGAGTGGCGAGCCGAACTTTTCCTGGCATTCGTTGACTTTGAGAAAGCGTTCGACTCCGTGCAGTGGAGCGCACTGTGGTCCAGTCTCAGGAGGAGAGGAGTGCCCGGCAAGTATATAGGTATCATCCAGTCCCTATATAACGGCAGCATCTGCAGGGTGGTACATGAGCGGGTTCTAGGTGAACCAATTCCGATGGCCACAGGGGTCAAACAGGGTTGCCTCCTGTCACCACTGCTCTTCATCATCCTGCTGGACGACGTCATGAGGAACGTCACAGTAACACCCAGAGGCATTTCGTGGCACAATGGCCCGCACCTGGAGGACCTGGACTACGCAGACGACATAGTGTTGATTTCGCCTTCACTATCCGATCTCCAAAGGAAACTTGACTTGTTAAAAGAGGAAGCTCAAGAGAAGGGACTACGAATCAACGCTAAGAAAACCGTAGAAATGCGTGTTCAGTCATGTGAGAATCGGCCTGTAATGCTCAACGGTGCCCCACTAGAATCTGTCGCAAAGTTCACTTATCTCGGCAGCATGGTGACTGAAAGTGGTGGAGCTAGTGACGACGTTGACGCCAGAATAAGGAAAGCGAAAGGCGCCTTTGCCCAGCTAAAACCGGTCTGGGACTCTAATGTGCTTACCAGGCGGATCAAGATTTCCCTCTTCAATTCCATTGTGAAGTCTGTTTTGCTCTTCGGCAGCGAAACGTGGAAGGAGACAAAGGGACTGACGAACAAGCTGCAAGTGTTCGTCAACAAATGCCTGAGGTTCATACTTCGCATATTCTGGCCGAACACTATCAGAAACGAGGATCTATGGAAGCAATGCCACCAAGTCCCAATCAAGCGTGAAATCGCTCAACGTAAATGGAAGTGGATAGGGCACACACTCCGAAGACCGGAAGACAACATCGCCAGGGCAGCATACACATGGAGGCCGCACGGGAGCAGACGCCCAGGCCGGCCGGCGCACACCTGGCAGCGCACAGTTGACGCTGAGTTGAGGGCGGCTGGGTTGAGTTGGAGGGACGCGGAGTGCAAGGCACAGGATAGGAGCGGTTGGCGACTTCTCATGAAGGCCCTTTGTACCACTGGGGTACCATAAGATGATGATGATGATGATGACTATGACAAAGCTCTAACCCAAAATCGTCATGAGACCTGATAAGGGGCCTAGGAATCCCAAAGTTGATTTTTTCTAGTATAGAAGGACAGTCTAAACAGTTAAAAATTATTTTGTAAAGAAAAACAGCATCAATTAATTACCTGTCGTCTTTGCGTGAGACCAAGCAAGCAAGCTTTGGGAGCCTTGAAAGATCACAACCGAAACAAAGTTACCAGTCCTTGCATCAAGAGCCCTCATAAATTTTCTTTGAACCCTCTTAATCCTGTGGGCTCCACACCACAGAAGATAATTCGAGGACGGAGGAGCTTTGAAAGTAGAGGATGAAAATAGAAAGGGATTAAACTTGCGGAGGAATAATAATACTACTTCGCATATGAAAAAATACTAAAGTCGAACTTTCGGTAAAGATCACCATTTTATTTCAAAAGCTCTATCGAAATGCATAGTCTTACAAATTCGGTAACCATTTCGAAGTAAGTAAATAATAGGTTAGGTAGGCACATACCTTTTTTTTTTTTTTAACGTAAGGAAATCCCCACGGATACCCATCCGGCCCTGGAGAGCCAGAGGGTTATGTCGGACTCGAACCGACTAAAACCTGACGGTGTCCTCCGGGGCGCCTTACTTGGCAGGGTCGCGGGAACGCGTGAGCATAACATCACGCGACCCCACCGGCGCAGTCCGGCCGAAGCCAGACCCATCCCCGGCCGGGCGAAAGCGAACCCCCGCCTAGCCAACACCGAGGGGCGCGCGGGACACGCGCACACCACCTCTAGGCCGAACGCGAAGGAGCGGCAAGCCCGACGAGCGTGTATCGCGACCCCCCCCTCCCCACCACCCAGCCCATCTCCAGAGCCCAGTTTCCCGGGCTCAAGTAATTCTTTATAAAGGTTTTCTTCCTCGCGGTCCAAGGAGCAAGCCCCTTAGACCCTCGGCCCTGACCAAAGAAAACTCCGGAACAGGGTTACGAGATTGGATGGTGGCAGCGCTGACACTGCCTGCCCAGCAATCGCGTTGATTGCCGGGCCCGTCCCAAAGGCCAGGAACACGCGCCACCCCAGGGAGCGGCGTCTCCCTAAGAACGACGCGGTCCCGGCACACACCACTCCTCCAGCCTCCGTCGGGTCCATCGACGGAGGCGGAGAGCAGCCCCGGGGCAATTGGTTTCACGGTCTTCCACTTGACCGCTACTCACAGGGTGGGCCACGAGAAGGCTTGCCCCAACCACCCCCCTTGCCCCAACCACCCCAAGGTAGGCACATACCTACATACATACCAAATGTAATCTTTACACAAACACTGGAAAGCTTGAATTTATTTCGTATTTGATTATCATAATTAATTGGATCAACATCTGGATATCGGTGAGAATGTCAGTATATTGCAACGTAAGCTAACGCTACGTACTTCTTGAAATAAATCATCAACATCATTTTCAATACTTTCTGTCATGTTCGATAGCGAATATCTTGTAAGAAGTCAATCCGGAGTAGCGAAAGACTGTCACAATATTCACATTTCAGACAGTACAGTCGTGAGGTATATGTTGTTTATATTTAGCAAATAATAAAATATATTTCAATGGATACAGTATTTTGTTTACAAATGAAATCTATTACTAATATAAAATGTCCTGTATTAGGACGTAAAATGAATGCTAACTAGCTGCTGTTGTTCCCGGAATTTCGAAGGAGGCAACTAAGGGAATAGGGGTAAATAGAATCTATTGGGCGATAGGCTAGGAACCTATAACCAATGATCCATTATGACATCGCAACCCCAATATTCATGCAAAAAGTTCCCTAGGAGATATTATACCTCCGAAATTATATCCACCCCGAATACTTTCATAAGTATGAAGTATAAAACTCCAGTAAACGTGTCACGATGTTTTAAAGCGCCCTCCTTTTTAAAATTGGATAAGTCCGCCCACTAACAATATCTCTGTCAGGCGCGGTACTCTAGCGCCGCTGCTTGAATTGTTGGATTTTTGTTAGTTAATTGATTATTCGAATACAATAAATTAATTAATATAAATGTACCGGTTCTCTCCCGGCACCTCCGGCACACTGCTGGATATAAATTGCCGGCAGGTCCTGGTCCCTCTCCACCAACAGATGCTAGAGCTCACGATTAGCTCCAGCTGCATGGCTTAGTGGCAGCCAAAATGACGGTGGACTGTGAAAAACAGAGGTCGATATCGGATCAACAGTTATATAATATACAACTTTTGACGTATCAAGATAAAGTTTGGTACAGATACTTTAGATATTCAAATAATATATAGGTATAATACTTATCACAGAAGCATAACAATATATATTTTGAAGTAAATTACGATAAATAAGTGTTTATTCTTATAAAATATTATAAGAGTATTACAAGATATATATATATATATTAAATTTTTTTTCAAACGTTCAGGACATATACGTTATTTAAATCTTGTTTTATGCGATTTATCTTATAGTTACACGAGTAAAAGGTAAGTAATATCTAAAATTTCATAAAAAATATCAGAATCAGGTGCGATGTATAAGTATGTTAATTAATATATGTACGCTAAGTATTATAATTTATAGATTATTTTTCAGAATTCGGAACAGGGTCCAGGGTCCACTTCTAAAAAATTTAGAGCCTCCTCTTCAAGATCTTTCACATTTCTCACATAAGGTTTTCTTAAACTTGTTATGTATGGATCTGAAGTATACGAAATCATTCTAAATACATCTCCATTCGTGGCAGATCGGGAACATATTCTGGCCTGATGGAGTCGTAAGTTCCTGTAATCTTGGTTGCGAGACTCTAGTTCATCTTCAGAAAGCTGCCCTATAGGAAGCACTGCAAAATGTTTCATAATATTTTGTCCGGAAGAAGTATTATATGGACAGAGGATGGCATGTAATACCAATCGTTAAACTTCATATAAAAATTTTATACATACTTTCCAAATTTTTCACAATCTACCATCATCGGCTCAAGAAAGGCTAATAAATAATGTATAGGCGTTTAATTCATGTTTCGCCTACAACTGAAATTTCCACTGTGCAAGGATAGCTATAATTAAAATACATAATTAAGATATAACAATTTTAAATAAAAATTGTAGTTTTTCGTGAATTACCCGCAATTTTGCATATGTGTGAGCACGATTTATCTATCTTCACTGTTTATGACTGAAATCCTTTAGAAAACACAATACTAATTTGTGAAAAGCTTGAAAGTTGTGACAGCTCTCTGGTAGCAATATATAGCAGATATTATTATATTATTTATTATTATTATATTGCTGTTGCTCGATCGGCGAGCACACATTATTCTAAAACATACATAAACATACGCTTCACGACTTGTGTATACACACTCCCTTTTTTTTATTATGGCGGGGTAGTCAGAGGCTTGAATGCCCATCTCCAAAATTTCGAAGGCATGTTAGGTATGGGTCATTCGAAGCCCGCGTATCACTAGATAGACAGCACCCAACGTGATAGGGAGTGAACCATATCGCCGTATATAGGCACTGACTATTACCTATCCTGAGGGATAGGCAGGTTTCCTCACAATGTTTTCCCTCACCGTTATTCTAATATAGGACTAAATAATCTAAAAAGTGTTACTTATATTTTTTATTATACGTATAAGTGTATATGGTAGGAATTAGGTATTAAATTTTAAATTATTACTATGATGCCTTAAAATCGGGTTCATATTACGCTGACAATAGAAAAGCTCAAGTCTAGCAAATATACCTATCAGCTATTCCCTGCAAATTGCCGATTTCATTATCTACAACCAACAAAGAAAATTTGAAAGACTATCTGAACATTCAAATCTCGGTATCTCAGTAACTTGAGTTGCATAACAGTTACCATCGATACATAAGAACACTGGCCAATACAAGCCGAGATACGCCATTGCTGCCAAACAGAACGTCCCGATCCTGATGCCATGGCTCCAGCCAGCAACAAAATCCCCTTCGATTCCATTAGGGATGAAGAAGTCACATGTGCCCACCACACCGATGCCGCTGACACCACTTGACCCGATTCCAATTCTTGTTGCAATTCTAATTACATTGCACTAAACCTTTTCAATTTGCACCTCATTATTGGAAAAATCCAGTCCTAACATTGGTTGTAACATAGTGTAGACATAGGATTTTAAATGTAATACTTTCTTGGAATAAATTTCAGTTCTTTATATTTAAATGAGAATAGTTTTTTACTCTTACCCCACGACTCCTATACGTGATTTGCCTGTACTACAATTTAGGGGGTTGTTGTGTAATTCTCACGCATTAAGAGAAAAAAGTAGTTTACATAGAGATCGCCCCACATAAATTGGCAGTTGGAGGCGTCGCCACAGTCGCGTAATTCAGTGTTACCAGTAAACACGCCAAAACTAACACTCACTGTGCCATACGGCTCGATACATTATATTTAGGTTTCATTTGTAACTTTGGTTGCAAAGCCTTTGGTCTTTGGTCTTTGGTTGCAAAGCTATAAACTCAAATAAAACAAATTAATATATCAAAATCAAAATATGTTTATTAAACTATTTCAAACATGATTAATAATTAACGGGACTTATCCTTCTTATTATATATTACATATATTATGTGTTCCTTCACTCTGTCCGCAATAGACCGTTTAGTCTGTCCGACGTAGGATTTCCCACAGCTGCAATCAATCTTATACACACCCTTATATCTTATATCATGAGTATAAATCGCAAATCTCTTAAAACTATTATTTCAAACATGGCACTTAACATTGTCTTTACATATTTTTTACCGAGGTTAGATCAGCGGAGACGCTAGCTTGGAGAAGAACTAACAAGAAACTCCGGAAATCAATTTATTATATACAAAGAGTGAGCAAAAAACACAACGCTGATAATACTAAATTTACCTTTCATACAAAATAACACGCTATGGCGGAAACGTCAAATTTAGTTCCAAGTTTGGCTACTGCCAATTTATGTGGGGCGATCTCTACGTTTACTATTCGATAAAATTTAATGTTATAATTTTATTTTAATGAAATTAATTTAACGATCTAACATATTTTATTACAATAAAAATATCGTTGAATGAGAAGATCATGAGGGAACCTGCGTATTAAAAGAGAAACAAGGTCAGTATTTAAAAAAAAAACAAACGGTATAACACTAATAACAATAATGTTAAGTGCTGACTATTTAAATAACACGTGGTTTCGTGAGCACTTGAACCTTTGACTACCGCGCAAGGGATAATGGTGCATTATATGGTTCATCAGTATAGATCTTGTCAGCTACTCTTAAGAGTACTTGCATTTAATGCATTTATGTATTTACATCTTTTAATCCATTTTAGCGGGAATTTCATTTATAACATTACTATGACTGTAGCGATTTTATAGAATATTGTTATTATAGATGTATATTTAATTGTCAGGTAATTGTCGGTGCTTGTCTTATTCTAATAATATAATAGTTATATTATTTTTTCGCACAAAAAATTCAAAGAACAATATTTACGAAGTTAAATCTCTCAAAATTTATGATAATATAACGAAAATACATATAAGAATCTGTCGCTGTCATTGCGCACTATGCTGGCAACGTTCCCCCTTTGGACGATCCTGTGATATCTGCTGGACTCTTGCAGCCGCGGCTAGCCGGTGGGTAATATCCACGACTCCGTGGGCCGCTTTTAAATAGTGACACGGTTTAGCATTTGATACATTGAGTACCTATCAACAACCTCGTCAACTCGAGGGTTCAAGGTGGCCATAGAATAACTACCTCCACCATTGTGCAGCCCTCCAACCTCTGACAGACATAAATGGTTATTAATGTCTGTAGTATTTGTCTTCTTAAATACCAGTGACAAATAAATAATGTAGCGTTTCATCAAATATATTCCATGGACGCTAGTCCTCTAGTTTACAAATATGACGGCATTCAAGCAAGAAAGGCAGTTAGTTACCATTCTAATTACATCCTAGACTGGCCTGCCATTTAAGTACATAGAAGTTAATTACATTTGTGACTAAAATCAGTAGGTACTATATTTTAATTTTGCAATTCATTCTCATTCTTCATTATTATATATAGTATCCACATAAGTATCATATGTATATTTAACGTAGAATTAAAATTATAAAAACTAACACCTACTTGTTGGTTCAGCGAAAGTGATTACCTCAGTGCTCCCTCCCATCAAAGCACATTTCTTGTTGAGTGGGTGATCAAGTACGTATATATATAAAACAAACTCCCACGAGCTGAGCGATTAAAAAGTTTCACCACTTACGAGGAAATAGTCGTTCCCAGCCCCATCATGTATGGGAATTGGATCTATATGGTTAGTGCCATTTAAATTTTTACCCTTTTTCTTTTAATTTATATGAGATTACTTAAATATAGATATAATATCATGTATGTGTCTATGTTTTAAGAGATGTTTTATGGCGGGAGTTAATGTTATGGTGCATAATGAATACGTATATAAATAGTTTGGCATATTCATAAAAGTTCCTAACCATATGCCACACTTATACTAGTATTCTATTCATGTCTAAAACTTAATCAGACGAAATAATTTTAATAAGAGTAAATACAGGTTTATTTCATTGCATTATTTTTCAATCATAAGTAGGTAGGTAACGTATTTTACTGTCCAGTTTAGAAATCGTACAAAATTTAAATAATGTTAAGCATATATATCGTGGTTTTGTTATTACGCATTTCGCATTACCTTTTTATTTAATGAATGAATTGGGTCAGTCCAAATAATTCAGTTTCGAGCAGTTACACCATTTAGTACATTTATAACAGTTTAGGTATTTCCGTAAAACACAAAACAGTTTATTTCTTAGAAAAGATAACTAGGCTGACATATCAGCATAATAAAAAATTCCCACTTGGCTAGTAATAACTGAAATGAATAGCTTACGGCCGAATACTCAAACGTCCTTAAAATCTTACTTGACTAAGACCTATAATTGTCGTGATTATGGACGGCATGTGTATCTTTCATTTGTACCTACTGAATAAATATAAATATATAGTTTTTTTTTTGTATGAAACATAGATGACAGGTTCCTAGCCTATCGTAAATATATTCCATTGACCCTTAGTCGCCTCCTACGACATACGAAGAAGAATGGGTACAAGTAACTAATTAGTATTTCATATATGCCCCAGCTTAGTTCTTTAGGTAAATACAAATTATGATGCATACCGACTTTAAGTAATAATATATCATTAACATTAATTTATAAGTGCTTCTTTCAATATATTATTTTGAAACACACAGTTTTAACAAAATGAACTTGTTTTTTATGCCATGTAAGGAACATAAATGTACAATCAGTACCAGTGTACTATTCATTTTTGATAAATTAAAATATAATTTAGAATTAATTAAACAAGAAACTGTTCAGACAACCTTTAAATAATAGGTCCATATTAATTTGATTATTTATTTATTTTTATTTAAAATTTTATTTCATGTTTACACTCATATTTTGTTAGTAGCACTTATACTATATTAGTAAGCTAACCTCTATAATATAATCTACTACTATATTAGTAAGCTAATATTATTGATATTGAAGTTTCCCATCAAATCCAAGAAATTTTGTTGTATGAGAAACTTAAGTCGGTCATAGTCATAATATAACCGGATCGTGAAGCTACAAAACTGAAATGTCATCAAAGAAAATTAAAAGAGTCATTAATTATTTGTTAGTAGCCCTTCTTCATTAATGCGCCTATAGTTCTAGCTTCAAATACGTAAAAATGTAATCACTCATAAGTTTTGAAACTATATATATATATATATATACTACTCAAAAGAAAATAAGGGCCAACTAAAGATTACGGTATTAGAGCCAAGTTATAAGCGCTAAACGATTTTTTTTAAGCAAATTAAATACTGGCACTATATCTTTTTTGTTTAAAAGAAAATACACACCTAAATTCTTAATTCAAATTTGAGAAATCACTTTTTTGCAACCACGGTGATTTTATTGCATTCGAAGCCAAAGTTTAAGTTTGATGGGAAGCCTTTATTTTCCGATTATTGCTTTATTATTGGTAATTTCTTGTTTATGGGAACTATATTTTCTATCACCAAAATTTATATTTGTCATCAAGTTGTATCACCCAATAAATAGATCTATCGCCACGAAATATTTTCGTTCTCAGATAAACAAAAATTGTTCCCAGGTATGAATTATCAAATTAATGTTAATATATGTGTAAAATAAGAGATCGATAACCAATAAAATTATATTGCATTACATAAATATAAACTTCGTTCTTATAATAACAGTTTTGTTACTTAAATAATAGCTCTGTGCTCAGAATGGTAGATCTGTCACCAAATAAATCGATTATCGATCCCTGACTGCGACTCCTTTTTATTTGATATTTTGTCACCAATACAGTAGTAACATTTTATTTCATTCAGATATTAAATTAATATTATTCGTTACCAATTTAATACGTCAATTTATAATTTTAATGAAAAAATGATCAAAGCGGCGGAGACAAATTGGCGCGCTTTAAAAATTGACCAATCCGGCCTCAACGATGGGTAGTAGGTAACTAGGTTCAATCACACGATGCGCGACACGGGCGGGTTAGGTTAGGTTAGGTTTTTTTTTAAGAAAAACTACACACTACAGGCATTGTTCGCCCGTACCATTATTATAGATTTTATTTTTTTGTATCTTTATTCACATCTTTTTTTTTTAACATGAATACTCATATAGTCCAGTTTTATTATACTACCAAATTAATACTTAATTACTACTTACTACTTAATAAATTTCTTACATTATACGTGAAATCATTATAATGATCCTTTATACATATAATTGTTTAATTCTATACTACGATTATATATTATTAATCACTTAACTGGTTAGGTTAGGTTAGGTTTTTATTTGCACTTAATGCAATTTTCTAGTAACATAATATGATTTATTGGTGATCTCTTTAAATTAGTTTGCTTAAATACTTATTAGGACACACCTATTATAATACATACAAAAACATTTATTTGGTACTAGACCTTATATCTCAGGATTTTAGGTGATTTATTGTGGAACTGATTTTGCATTGTTTGGTGACTACATTTTGGTGACAGATCTACTATTTTGAGAACAAACCCTATTATTTAAGAAACACAAAACTAATTAAATTGGTGATAGCTTAAATGATACCCCTTGTTTATTGCTGTACGTGTGGAAGATATGGCAGCTGTTCGACGGCATATGGACCTGGTTACAGTTACTAGAGCCATAACATTAGTTCAAGAAGGCTATTCGCAGCGAAACGTGGCTTTGCGGCTTGGTGTCTCACGGAGAGCAATTCAAAATGCTTGGAATCGTTTTGTAGAGACCGGGAGGGTAACCAGGAGATGGGGATCGGGTAGAGTGAGGGCTACAACTGCATCAGAAGACCGTTTATACGCTTGACTGCGACTAGGGAGCGCTTCATCATCGCCCGTTTGTTACAAAACTACCTACGCCGCACCACGGGGACTCGCGTCAGTGACCAAACCATAAGGAACAGGTTGCACGAGGATCAGCAGTTCTCCAGAAGACGCGTTGTTCGTATTCCATTAACTCGCGTTCATCGTGCAAACAGATTAGCATTCGCAAGGCAACACTTGAACTGGACCATGAGGGATTGGAGCTCAGTTTTATTCACAGATGAATGTAAAGTCAAATTTTATAGTGACGATCGACGCATTAGGGTGTGGAGACGACAAGGAGAGCGTTTTGCGGATCCCTGTATACATGAAAGGGACAGATTTGGAGGCCCCAACGTAATGGTATGGGGAGGAATAAGTCTAACTGGCAGAACCGAGCTTGTCATCTTAGACGCAGGTGCAATAACAGCCCAGCGGTATATCCAGGAGGTGGTGACACCACATGTGGTGCCTTATGCACAGCGAATAGGTCCCAGATTTTGGTCGATGCAAGACAATGCACGCGCACACACAGCGAGGGCCACGCGTGATGCCTTGGAGGACGCTGGAATAAGAGTATTACCGTGGCCCGCGAACAGCCCGGATCTCAATCCTATTGAGCACATGTGGGATTTACTCAAGCGAAGCGTGCGAAGCACCAATCAGCCAGTGCACAACAACAGACAGCTGATAAACCTGTTGAAGATCAGCTGGGAACAGATTCCTCGGGAAACGGTTCAACATCTGGTCGAAAGTGTCCCTTCCAGGCTCTACGAGTGCAGGCGGAAACGGGGTGGACACACGTTATTAATTTTAAAGTTATTTTCTTAATTTTTCATTACTGCAACTTTTTCTTTAACTTGTAATTTTTTACAAAAACATCTAATTTTGAATAAATGTAGCTTAAATATTTTTTTGTTATTATTTTACATAAATAATAATTCCCAACGCTTTTCATCTGTTTTATTTAATTAATTTTATCATTTGATGATAAAAAAAACACTTGGTTGTTTTTAAATATAAAAAAAATACAGTGGCCCTTATTTTCTTTTGAGTAGTATATATATAGACAGTTTTAAACCTAGCCCTAGTATCACAAACTGTTTATTTTCTTAAGTCTAGAGCCGCTGTAGTAAAGTTTATTTATATTTCGTGTACTTAAAATACAAAAGAAAAAGTTGTTAGTAAAGACAAACGCGCGCACTTAATAATCACAGGCACAGGAAAACAGTACCTGGCACACGCGTTCTGGACACGTTGTAGCAGCCTCCTAGTCTTTTTATTCAGACACGGCCCATATGCCGCCAGGACATAGTTAACCTTTGACATTATCAAAGCCTCACATATAGCCACGCGCACCTCTGAGATTCTATTGGAGATGACCCTCGAGAACAACTTATAGATGTGGCTCAAAAGTGTTATCGACCTCTTAAAGAAAAAAACAGCCACAACTCTGCCCTAACATTTTGGAGTTCTTCCGGAGAAGATAACGCTGTTAAAAATTCTCTGGAACTCTTTCAGAACCGGTCATCCACCAGATTTCAAGAGCTCAGAAGTGATTCCATCCTCTCTCGGAGCTTTTTCATTTTTAAGCTGTTTTAAGGCCATAGTTATTTCGGGCATGTTCTCTGTGAAGTGGCGTGTCAGCGCGGCCTTCAAATCGGAAGGGTCAGGATCCGGATTTTGGCAGCGCGAGCCGTATAACTGGCCATAAAAATCTTCTACCTCAGACAAGATCTCTGGTTTAGAGGTGACTATGTCTCCACGAGCTGTTCTCAACTTCGTCATATAGTTACGTCCCAGTTTTCAGGCAAATAGGCGCATCCCACGGTTCTGTTCGATCAACTTTTTTATGAGCAGAGCATTAGCCTTACGTAGGTCACGTCGTGTTGCCTTCTTTATACGTTTGTTTAGCGTAGCACTTTGCGAAGGAGATCTCTGTAGAGTTTCTCGTCTTACCTCATAAGATCCAAAGTTTATTTTGGTCACATTTTCGAGGTTCTCGTCAACATTGGTCGCGATGTGCAGAATGGCAAAGTGGTTCTGGAGTTCCAACTGGAACTTGGATGACCCAGCGGCCATTTGCAGTCGAGAAGGTCGGAGCGTGGACTTCACCATGCGCATCCTTTCTAGCTTATAGTTGATATTCAGGGTGCCTCTTACCGTACGGGGATCACTGCCGGTGTTAAACTTGTTGATCACGGAGACATCCCTGAATATGTGCTTTTTATTCGCCATGATGAAGTCGATCTCAATACAGGTTTTTTCGTCGGGACTTTTCCAGGTCGACTTTCGTTGGGGCTTTGTCTTATGAAAGGTGTTCATAAGAACAGTCTCTGCGATTCAAGAAAGTGGACCAACATGTGTCCCCTGAAATTCCGACTACCAATGCCGTATGGCCCCATCCTCCATTCACTACTCTTCCTTTGACCAACTTTAGCGTTAAAGTCCCCCATTATAACGCTGTAGTGAGCGGATATGGTATGATGTAACGCCCGTTCGATGTCTCTTGCATACACCTGGATCATTTTCAGTGAGTATCGATCCGAGAGCTTAATAACGATGTACGCCACCCTTGTGGACACACTGGAAACTTCCACAACGTTGTTACAGAGGACTTTGTTGACGATAAAGCCTACGCCCCTCTGGGACTTGCAGTCTCCTTTCCTGAAGTAGAAGAGGTGGCCAGAGCTTAGGGATTCTTCGTATTCACTTGTCTCCTATTTAATTAACTTATGTACAATTTTAATGATTGATGTTCTCAAGCATCTTATTACACATGATAAAATGCAATAATGATAATAAGACACCCAAATAATATATATATATATATATATATAAAAATAATTAAAAAAAATTAAAAGTCGAATATCTCGAAAAGGGTTAGGTTTAGGGTAGGGTGTTTCATAGTAAAATAAGTAAGAAATGATGAGAACTCCACGCTCTTAACGGATCTAGCACGACTTTTCTTGTAACCCTATATAGGCATCATAATCCGTGAACACTATGTGGCTTGGAACCTATGGTTATTAAAGGTCCGATTTAGTCCCTTAGTCGCCTTTTACGACACTGACTGCAAGAGATGGGGTGGCGGACTGCAACAATGTACTACAGTCTTATTCTAAAGCCGCCGCCACACGGCTCAGTGTTGTGTTGCGTCTTGTGTAGTGTATGAACTACTTATCTATATTAATAATTTCGTTCAGGGGTACTGTCGACTCTCACACTTTAAATACCTTAATAACATAGCATAAAATAATATTGGTTTCGTATAATTCGATTTTATGGAGTACTTCGTTAATTGCTAATGCCATTGGCATTACTATTTTTTCTAATGGTGCCTTACGCTAACATATATGGGTCTGTGTACGGGTGCGTCGATCTGCTAATATCGAAGCCAGCTTTCCATCATTCATTCATTAAGGTCTTAAGTCCCCTACATGGGGCAGAGGGCATCCACAGTGCTCCGCCATCTCGATCGGTCTTGGACTTCGCGCTTGACAACACTACACGTCTTTCCAAGCTTCTGCCGCCGCTTCTGCGATGATCGATTGCCGTTAGGATTGCTTAGGGCAGCTACGCTTCCGCTTTCCTTGGCGATTCCAGTCTAGGGCTTGCCTCGGAATGTGGTCGCGGTTCCTTCGGAGCGTATGGCCGATCCAGTTCCATTGGCAGCGTTTGATCTGCTGGTCGATCGGTGTCTCATCGCAGTGTTCCCATAGATCTACGTTAGAGATTTTCTCGGGCCAGTATATACCTGAAGCTGTCGCGAGATGGTTTTAGTGACCTTCCATGTTTCATATCCGTATAGCAATACGGTTTTCACATTGGACCGGAATATCTTGAGCTTAACTCTCCTAGTCAATTTCCGCGATTGCCATACAGGACGGAGCTGTGCAAAAGTCGATTTGCCTTTGGCGATCCTCGAAGCGATGTCCCCTTCGGCCCCTCCAGTTTCGGACACTACACTACCGAGGTAGGTGAACTTGTGGACTCTCTCTACCCCCTCCGTGCTAATGAGTAACGGTAATGTGCTCGTCGCCCCACACCTCATTTCCTGGCTCTCCAAAACCGAAACTCTCCTAAGCCTCTCGCTGTAAGTCGTCCAATTTGGCTTGCATGTCGGCGCGCGTGTGGCTCAATAGGCATAGATCATCGCATAGTCGCCATAGTCCAAGACGTTGGACAGTCCCCACTCTATGCCGCGGCGCTTGTTGTTGGTGGTGTTGTTCATGATGCCATCGAGGAAGACAAGGTAAAGGAGAGGTGAAACGCGTGGACCTGTATATCCTCCGAGACGAGGCCGTCGTGTGTCACTCTACAAGAGTAATTTCCGTAGATGTCCTTGATGATGTTCGTGATGTTCTCGGGGACTCCAATCTCACGAAGGATCAACGGCCCGTGTCAGCCTATCCAGTATGATCCGGCAGAGTACCTTAGATGGAATCGAGAGTAAGGTGATGCCTCTCCAGTTGCCACATTCACTGAGGTCTCTTTTCTTGGGTACGGTGATGAGGACGCCTTTGTTCCAGTCGTCAGGAAACTCTTCGGCTGACCAGATGTTCTGCAGAAGGGGCGTCATACTCGTTTTAATATAATCTTAGCTGTTTGATATTTATATGTCATCATCAGCCTGTATCAATCCACTGTTGGACATAGGCCTCCCCAAAATGACGCCACTTCTCCCTGTCAGTGGCCGTTCGCATCCATTCGATGCCGGCCAACCTGCGCAGGTCGTCTTCCCACCTTGCCGGGGGGCGCCCCACACTACGTTTACTGAGACGCGGTCTCCACTCTTGGACTTTTTTGCTCCAGCGACCATCAGTCCTTCTACATACGTGACCAGCCCAACTCC